>PISX010011740.1:0-63732 GCA_004024625.1 Mellivora capensis
GCAAAAAAAAGCCCAAAATTTCCTCAAGTCGATCCTACTATGCATGTCTTTTGTATCATGACTTTACAGCTTTTCTTACCAAGAGATTGAGTCCATCTTTCCACTCCTTCTATCTCAGTTTGATCCTATGACTTTTCAGACCAACAGGATGTTGGCAAATGTGACACAGACAGACACTTGAGAGACTAACTTGAAGCTGAATCCATGCGCTTAGCTAGAATCATTAAGTTATGGTTCTTTAAATGTGTCCCATTTGGGATCAGAATTGATCTCGGGAGGTGGGGAGGAGAATGGGGAGCTTTGCTCCTGGTGGGGTTGAGGCGATCTTCAGTATGGAGTAGTGCTTCGTGGGACAGGAAGCCAGACTGACTAATACCCCAAAGTGGACGTGAACCAGAACATGCAGGACAACGTCATCAGGCTGGGATGTCAAGACTCAGAGCTGATCCCTATCTTTTGTATGTGAACCCACACCACAGTTGGGCAAATGTATGCTCTATCTAATCATTGGAAAGTAAAAATAGGCCCTTCCTTCTTCTACTTGTTTGCAAATTGAAAGTCTAACAACTTTACCACTCAACTGCTTGATGATTAGTAGGCGGTAATTTAAACTGTACACATTATGCTAAGTATCCTTATATTAATTCAGTCTGAGTGAGTTTTTATAAAATGCTTTGTTCTGCTCAATAAAGTTAATTATATGTTCTATGTTTCAAAACTGAGTGTCTTGATTTTTTTAAACATAATGGCAGATTCAATTCCATTTCCTTATAAACTCGGGTGTGTTACAAAAAGCAATCCATGTAAGGGAGCAGAGCTGTCCACTCCCCACCACCCTGCCCCTTCCTCCCCAACAGCCTTACAGAGGTGGGGAATGTCCTCTAAGTTTACAAGGGGCTGGCTATACCCAAGAGATCCAGAAGTGAAAGCCCTGGGCAGACAGGCCTCTAGGAAACCTCTCTAATGGGGAAGGGGAAGGTGAGGGTCTAGGAGCTTTGGGCATAAGAACCCAGTGTTGGTTCTGTGGGCTTTGAAAACAAGAGGTTAAGAGGTGACACTTAACCACTGTGTGAGCTGTTCTACAACACGTAGGCCCATTCTAGAAAGTGCAGTAGCGCTGATGGTACTCATAGATCTTGTCCAGATTCCCTCCCAGATAAGCAGGAGGAGTGCAACACCCAGCCTGGGTCTAAGTGGCCAGGAAGGCATGAAGGAGAAATATCACTTACATGAAGGTTATAATAGAAATATGAATGGCTAGCATTTCCTGAGCACGTATTTGAAGCACTTTACACATGTCAACCCATTTAATCCTCCTTAGAATCCTAGAAAATAGGTGTTATTACCCCCAATACAGAGACTAGGAAAACAGAGGTCTGGATTAGTCCAGAGGGGCAGTCAGGAGTTAGCAACTGGAGGAGATAGGGAAACCAAAGCCAGGCCATCGTTATGAAGGGAATGGACAGCAACAGCACAGCTAACCAGCTACCAGGGGAATCTCAGGGCAGTAGGAATGTCAGAAGCAGAGCTGGGGAAAGTAGAACCTGAATGGGTTTACAGAGTGGATGCTCCCATTTTGCACTGAGCCATCAGTGGCTCCAAGCACATATTGGAAGGAAGCCATTAAGGAGCCAAAAGATACTACTAAAGACCAAGAAAACATAAGACCAGGAAATGAAAGGGGAGAATTAGTAGTTATTTATCTCATTTTTATAATAATGGCATAGTTATGCATTATTTATTTAACGAACGCCGTTTGCATAGTTAGTGTATTGACTTCTTTAATTGATGATCTCATCACACTCCACCCAGCACAGGGTGTGGCTCATGGTAAGAATGAAATAAATTACTGTTTTGGTGGTAATTGCTAAAAATAATGTACATGTACATTGCTGGATGCGGTTTAGGTTAGTGGAAAGATGACAGAATTGAATGAACAGTATCAGATGGAGACTGCAACATGTTTTTGCCCATATGCTCTTGGACAAGTCATTTCACCACTCTTAAGTCTCATTTCCTGCAAGAGTAAATGGGAAAAAAGAGAAGAGTAAACTGGCCCTCAGACCTGTTTCTAAGATCAGGTGAAATAATGCATCTGAAAGTATTTCAGAAACTATAAAATACCATCTATGTGTAGGGTTCTATTAATCTAATTAAGCTCCCTATTTACAAACACACTGGATAATTATGCAAATACACTTGACAAATGCAATTGGCTGTTTATATTTGGCTGGCTTTGTCCACTGGCAATGACCTTCAGAGGAGAGCTACATATCACCAGCCAGGGGTGGCTTCACGCAAGCTTCTGTGTCCTTTCATTTGTCGTGGCCGAGCCTCTGGACAGGGATGCGAGAACTCACGTTTTAGGCCCTGGCTCCCCAATTAACTACTGTGTGACCAAGAACAACTAATAAAATTTCTAAATCTCAAGTTTCATCATTTCATCACCCTGGATAATCAGGGTGAGAAGGATACCTGCCTTACTCACTTCCCGGGGTTGTGGTGAGGAAACCAGGACTGTAGAAACCCACACATTGAAAGATAGCTCTTTCCTCCTTTGACGCAGGCAGTGAGCGCTGCCTGTGACCACACATGGTGTGCAAGCCCGAACACATCTCAGGTCAGCTGTGAGCACTGCAATAAACGGGCCATCATCAGCGGGCTCAAACAACTGATAAATGTTCTGAGCACCTGTGAACTCTCCAAATCTCACAAGGAAATACCAAGCTGCATTTCACAGAGGAGCGAGGTGCCACAAGTAATCCAAAAGAGAAGATAATACCCTTTGCCGCCGCTGAGAAAGAAAAGCACACTTGATCTAGATTCAACACACATCTGTTATCAACCTGTGAAATGCTAGTGTCGGATTCTTGCCGGCACATTTCTGTTTGTTTTCAATAATCCTCCCCAAAACCCAGGGAGATCAATGCTCTAACATATTCACAGGGAGGGAAACAGCTTCACAAAATGTTAGTGGCACGTGTCAGGTTCAAGTCTCCAGGGTGATGGAGCTGGTTTAGTGCAGTGCTGAGATTCCGAGCCTGGGATTGGAGAAAGCCACGCAGCCCAGGGCATCCTTCCTCTCTGAGCCTCAGTCTACCCATCTGTAACACCAGGGGTGAGAGACTTTTGCTCATGACCCTGGTGGCTTGTGATTCTGAGAAGGTGGCAGCCTCGTTTCTATGCTGCTCGTGTGAAAAATCCTATGAATGATTTATGGCTGAATCCTTTACTTCTCTGTACCCCTCCTTTGAACTTATCTTTAGATATTTGTCCATTCAGTTATGGGTTTTATTGAGAGCTGACTCCATGAATCACATCTTGCAAACCCAGGGAAAAAAGATACAAATGTTCCACTCAATTTTCTTCTGCAAGGAGAAACTCCTTTTTCCTTCACCTTCTAAGGAAAAAAAAAAAGTAGTTTTAACCACTAATCACAACTAATGGAAGATGCACTCTGCTCTTCTTGACTACAATGACTTCAGGCAGACCCCAGGGAAGTCAATATTAGATCAGCTGGCTGGTAGAAGCTAGGGAAGGTGTAAAAAGCTCCCACCGTGGGTCCATTGTAGAGCCCTGTGAGGCCTGCACTTGACTGGGAAACATTTAAATCTATTTTCTTTGGACCTCTGAGGGCTCTTAAGTGAAGAGGAAAAAAGCCCTTTGCAACAAGTCTGGTGTTTTGACATTCATTTCCCAGGGCACTGGATCTTTCTGAAGGAGGAGAGGGCAAACGCCGGCAGTTAATGGAAGCCATGCTCGCAATTGGTGTCATCAGAATCCCAGACTGAGCTCAGAGGCAAGGCCAGAAAATTCGAGGAGACACTGAGGGGTGGTATAAAGCTGTACCCCATGGTGAGCTGGGGGTTGGGGGGAATGAGAGTTGTGGACAACCTCAACCAAAGACAGCGCCCAGAGACTGGAAAGAACCCTTGCTAACAGAGAAGGACACTTGGCTTCTAATTGCGGCTAGCATTTAATAAGCACTTAGTATGTGCCCAGCACTAAGGAGAAGACTCTGGTTCACCTCACTGTCTTCCCAATAAGCCCATGTGCGAGATATGCTTGCTACCCTCATTTTAAAGATAAAGAATTTAAGACCTAGGGCATTGAGATATCTAGCCAGTTTATACAGTCAGAGAATAATAGAAATGAGACTCAAATATGGATCTAGACTTGACACCCATGCTCTTAACCATTACATTATTCTATACCTACCTATGTATTCTACATAGATAGATACAGAGATGTAGATGTTATCCATAGCATCTGTCCTGTTTTTCTGGAAAACCTGACTTGCCACAGCCATCTGACTCTGAAAGCTGCAATCCTACTCAGGACCCCCTGAGCTGGGGCTTCTCTCCTGCTAGAAGATAGGAATATTGGGGTATAAATGAGGACAGACTTTGGGGACTTGTTTAATTACCGAAAGTCTACCTCTGGTCCACTGTCTTTCTCTCCTTTGGTTGTCTATAAGCTCTCCAATGTTCCAGTTCAAGGAGATTTAACTTAGTCACCTAAATACCCCTGAATCCTACTGAGAAGACAATGTTAGAACTCAAGAGAAAAAGGGTGCTTGTTTAGTTTCCTGGGTTCCCTGACGGTCTGAGAAATGGGAAGGAACTATACAGGATCCAGATGAATATCCTACAGGTAGATGCTTTTGTGGACAAAATAAGAAGAAGCAATATGGTATAGCGACTAAGTACTCAACACCGTGGACTCCATTAGACCTGGTCTCAAATCCCTGTTCTGTCACTTATCAAGTGGTGACTATAGGCAAATTACTAACTCCTGCTAAGCTTCAATTTCTTCATCCCTAATATGGGTGTCAGAGAAGAAGACCACTTAGAGGTTGTGAAGATGATGAGATAAAGACATTATACATACATGCATGCTTAGATTACAAGAAACATTAGTCATTACTGTCACCTCCATAAGAGAGCAGGAACGGTGTCTGGGGAGAAGAAAAGAATATGTGAATGTGTGAGAGCATTGGCAACAAAGTGTTGGCCAACTTGGCAGAGCTCAACTAGCCATTTGGGAAAGGTTCCTATGGACAGAGCCATCCTGTGGAGAGGAACGGCTTGGTGACCAGCCATCTTTACCTTCTTTCAGCAAGCCCTTCCTGGTACTTGGGACAGAGCAGCCTGGGATAACAGAAGACCCAGAGTAGAACAGGGCAGAATTGGAAGGGGAGTTGGGAAGGGACTGGGGTGGAGCCAGCATGGAACTAGTTAAGGGATAAAATGAACCCCAACTAAAATTGCAGAGTACGAGATCTTCAGAACACAGCCTGCTCCATGGTGGTGAGGAAAGGCAGCACAAGGCCAACTTGGAAGACTGCCAGCCAACAGAGACATCAGAAAAGGAATGATTCTAATGGGCTGCACAGTACAGAGGAGAGGTCTTCCCCCGCTCTATCCAATCTCCCTATTCTCCAGCAGCTTTAAGTTTTTAATGACTCTAACCCAGCTCCAGGAGTAGGGCCTGATTAATCTAAGCCAGGGATCAGCAGACTTTTCTGTAAAGTGCCATATAGTAAATATTTTAGGCTTTCTGAGCCAGATGGTTGTAACTACTTAATTCTGTTGCTCTCTCATGAACACACTATAGGCAATAAGTAAACAAAAGGGTCTGGCTATGTCCCAATAAAACTACAGAAACAGGCAGCAGGAGAAATTTGGCCTGGAACAACAGTCTGCCAGTCTAAGCCAGTCGAAGTAACACCATCCACCCTTTTTCAAAATGATGCCTAAATCAAATGGTCAATGGCATTCCAGTGGCTACAGTGATTGGCTCTGGGATGGTCTAATCAGAGTGGATATCAAGAATCCATTTGGTTGTTAGCACAGAGGGCAAATCAGGGTGGGTAGAGGGCAATGCATTATTTTTCTCTCTAAGTAAGTAAGAAAATGATCATAAGCAAAGCCAGACTGAGAAAAGAGTCAGTAAGCGAAAAAGAAGAAAGTTCAGAGTGTATCAGAGAAACCCAACTGAAGGCCTGATTGAATAATGCCTAAAGACTGTCCCATATCTGGGCTTCAGAATTAGGAAAGTGAGTCAATTCCCACTTTATAAGATATTTTATTTAGATTTACCAGGACTATCGATCTAAAGCATCCTATCTGATACCAGCTGGAGATCATATTAACTCATGGAAGCAAAAGAACACTGTGCTCTTCCACAATTAAAGCAAATAAAACACTAAATATACATTATGGTTAATTTTATGTGTCAACTTGCCACAAGGCATTCAGATATTTGGTTAAATGTTATTTCGGGGTGTGTCTGTGACAGTGATTTTGGATGAGATTAACATTCGAATGGTAGACTGAGTAAAGCAGATGGCCTTCCCCAGTGGAGGCGGGCCTCATCCAACCTGCGGAAGGTCTGAATAGAATAAAAGGCTAAGAAAGAAAGAATTCTATCTTTCTGCAAAGCTGGCTTTGGTGTCTTGGTCTTCTCCCGCCTTTGGCCTCAGACTCAGACCAGAACTTACACCATTGGCTCTGCTGGTTCTTAGGCCTTCGGACGTGCCCTGAAACATGACGTCATCAACTCTCCCGCCTCTGGGGCTTCTGACTCAGACTGGGACCAGATCATCGGTTCTCCTGGGTCTGGACTCCTCAGCCTCCATAATCATGTAAGCCAATTCCTTATGATAAATCTCCCTTATGTGTATATATAGCCTACTAATTTGGTTTTTCTGGAGAGTGCAGACTAATACAAAATGGAACTGCTTTTGAAGGAACTCACCTCAGGATATCAAAGTGGGCCAGGCTCCCCTACCACCTCTGTGCCCACCGTTCCCACCTACACAGTTCATGAGGCAACTCCCCTGACACCTCAAGTTCTAAAAGCATATTTTGAAAACCACAAGCTGAAATTGTTTCTGTTGGGTCTTTTGTATTTTAGAAGTTCTGGCATGCTTTTCTTCCAAATGTCCTGGGAGTCCCACTGTGGACTTCTATTTCATTTGTAAAGTAAGCATCTGGGATGAAATGAGTGTCAGAGAGGCTCTCCTCCCGCCCTACACAATATCAGAGGAAGAATGGGTTGATCACTCGTCTGACAGAATGAGAAGTAGGGGAGCTACGATTAGTTTTATTTCTTACATAAAAGTGGTTCAAATTCCCTGGGAATATTTAGAAATAAATATATGGGGGGAATAATCCCCAGAAAATAAAAATCTCTCATAATTCCACTTTTGGAAAATAACTACTGTGAACATTTTGGTGTGAATATGTTCAAGATTTCTCTCTCTCCCTCTCTCACTCATGCACGCACACACACACACACACACACACTCACACACAGACTCAAATATAAGAAATCATACAGTACATACGATTTATAACCTGTTGAATTATCATAAAAATAAAATAGACTTTTTGTGTCAATAAATATTTTTCCATATTATAATATTTTAATAGCTGTAAAGAATTTCAATTGCATAGATATACCAAAATGTATTCAACTAATGTCTATCTGTTGGAAATTTAGGTTTATCCAATTTTCTGCTATTTTAATAGTATGATGAACGTTATTGTAGCTAAATCTCTACACATTTGCATTATTATGTCCTTAGGATTTATTTTTAGAAATGGAATTACTAATTCAAGGAGTATAAACATTTTAAAATTGTTTGATGCATTTTGCCAAATTATCCAGAAGGTTTATGCAAATTTAAACACCCTTTCCCTGTATATGGGGAAGCTTGTTCACTTGCACTCTCCCCACTATTAAGCAGTTATTTTTTAAAACCTTAATAAGTCAGAGGAAGCAAGAAAAATAAGACTCTGGATTTTTTATGAACAGATACTTTGGGCGTGTGTGCATGTGTGTTGGGGAGGGGAGGGGTGAGTAAATCTCCTCCCAGGTTTGATTTGTAATTGTTCCCTGGAGCTATGTTAAGATCTAACTCTAGTTACATGGCCTATAATAAAAAGTGGTGGCACACAAGGACAGTTTTCCTCTTTCAAAATCTAAAAGTAGAGCAGAAATAGCCTCCTAGGACAAGAAGAAAAGGGTTTGATGAGCCAGAAGAGGACAGTAACTGATAGATAATAAGGGCAATTCCACGTTTTCTGAATCGTCCCACAAATCCCCTTCTAACACTCAGAGCATCAATCTTCACTGATCAGTGCCTTAACTGTGATATAAGAGCTGATGCATATTCACAGAGCCATCGTGAATATGGTTTCTGCCCTGTGATTCTTCAAGATAATTTTTTAAAGCACAGTCCTAAGTTCCCAGGTAAATCTGAGAGCACTGTATGAGTATGCCTTAAAAAAAGGTCTGAACCAAAAACTTGGAATTTAACATGTCATTCTCTTTCATTAGCAATGCAAGTGCTTTCAGAAGTGGTCATTCCATTTCCAAATCCATTCCATTCCATTACACCACCATGTAAGAGTGGCAGGATGGTCTTCAAGGCCTTACCTTTGGAGGCCACATCATTACAAATAACTATAGGTGATAATTGCTTTGCCTCCATGTGAGGTGAGCCTCCAGGTTTTCCATCCTTGAATACTAACAGGTTTTCAATGTCTTCAATCCCAGACAAGTGTAAGAGCCAAAAGCATCTTCCCCACTGTTACAGATCCTAAGTTGAGGCCCCAGTGAATACTCGGTGTTCACATATTTGTGTAACCTTGAGGGTGGGCAAGAGTTGTGACCCACTTCTAACCAACAGACCATGGCAAAGATGATGAGATGCCAATCCCCTAATGTCTACCTTATATAGGAAAGATGATGGACTGTCACTTCATGATTATACTATAAAGTACACGATATATAATATACATAGATGTGTATATATGCATACAACTTGGCAGTAACTCACTTTCTCTCTCTCTCTCTCTCCTCCATCCCCCATCTTCCCTGGCCCTTCCTCTCCCCCACTGGTCTTGAGGAAGCAATCTTCCAAGAGTTCTACAACTGCAACAAAGTCAGTTCTGTCTGACAACCTGAATAGGAGTTTGGAAGCAGATTCTTCCCCAGCTGGGCCTCTGATGAGACCTCAGCCCAGGCCAACACCTGGATTATAGCCTAATGAGACCCTAAAGCAAGAACCCAATTCCATTTCAAAAATTTTCAGACTTTTAATCCACAGAAACTGTGAGATAATTAGTGTGTTATTTGAAATGCTACGTTTGTAGGAATTGCTGTGCATCAACAGAAAACAAATACACCCACATATTATGCCTCTTTCTGTTACCAATTTCTATTACAAGGCTCTCAACTGCAAAGCAAGTCTATCTAATTTAGACATAAAGCAATTCACTGAAAGATAAACCAGGGAGGACACGGAATCAACAGAAAGGCTCTAAAACTGGTCTCACTCCACGGGCAGGAAGTAAAGAAGATCAGCTGCAGAAACCACAGCCAAGCTAGTTCAGCATCAGGCTTGTCAAGATACCACCACTGGTCTAACTGCCAGTCACCACTCCTGCTAGACAACAGTGTTAGACGACACTACTGCCGCTGCTAGATCCTGGGTGTGGTGGCCATGCAATCCCACCACTGCCTTCTCCACTGCCTTGCATCTTTGCATCACTTTGTTGAGATTGGAAGCAATAGGTCAGAGCACGCTGTTAGCCAAGTTTAAGTCACACATACATACCCTAGCAGTTGAGTTTCTCCTCAAGGCTACAGAATCGCTCAAATCTAGAGTACACATCCAGGTGTTGGTTGACGGTACTTTAGTTTGTCTGGGTGGCTGCAACAAAAATAATATAGACTAGTTGACTTATAAACAACAGAATTTTTTTTTTCCTCCCAGTTTCAGAGTCCGGGAAGTCCAAAATCCAGGTACCAGCAGATTCAGTGACTACCAGGGGCCCGCTTTCTGGTTCACAGATGACTACATTCTTGTTGTATTTTATAAGGTAGAAGAGAGCTGTCTGGGGTCTCTTTTATAAAGGCACTAATCCCATCCGTGAGGGTTCCATTCTCATGACCTACTAACCCCCCAAAGGCCCAACATCCAAATATCATAACAGTGAGGATTAAATTTCAACGTATGACATCTGGAAGGACTCATTCAGCCTTCAGCAAGTGATACGTCCTGGAAATTTACAGAACTCACCTGTTCACAGACCACAGTGTAGCTACTGCTCACTAGAATTATGTGGTGTATAACTATTCAGTGTTTTTATAAAGGGAATGAGAACACCTTGGAGTTGCATAGCGGAGAACCTTACCCTGCTTCCAGCCAGCTACTACTGTAAAAGCGTAACATCCCACCCTATCCCATGTAATGTCCCACCCTATCAAGACTTAGACTATGGAGTTTTCCCTCCAATAGGAAGGTGTTAGGATGCAGGGCAATTATAGTTTGTTTGTTTTTTTTTTTAAGATAAATGGCTCTCACATCAGTAAACAGATGATACTTGAAGCCATATGTGTAAATAAGATTGCTTAGTCCAAGAGTAAGTACAGAAGAGAACCTTAAAAAAAAATGGCCTAGAAGGGGCACCTGGGTGGTTCAGTGCATTGAGCGGCTGACTCTTGGATTTGGCTTCATTCCTGATCTCAGAGTCATGAGATAGAGCCCCACACTGAGTCCCACACCAAGCCCCACATTGGCTCTGTTCTCAGTGGGGAGTCTGCTTGTGTATTCTCTCTCTCTGCCTCTGCACCTAGCCCTACTTGTGTGCTCTCTCTCTCTCCCTCTCTAATAAATAAATAAATTTAAAGAAAGAAAGAAAGAAAGAAAGGAAGAGCCCTAAGGAACTTCATCACTGCCAGGCCACGGACAGAATAAGAAGTATGCAGAGAGAGAGTAGTGATACATGAGCTCCCAGGGGTGACCCTGAAAAGAGAATTTTCCAGGAAGGCTTTGATTTCACATAACAATGAATTATTTTTCATAAAGAAATACCCACTTAATGAAATATAATTTTTATTTTAAATAAAAATAACTATAAAAAGCAGGGCCAACAATGTCTCTTCTTCCAGACCCCCTGTCCTGACTGGGAATTCAGAAATTATGGTTACTACAGAGGCAACATTCAAACCTCCACTTACAGTCTGCTGTTCAAACGAGGGAACGGGATCCAAGATTTGTGTCCCAAACATATAAGTTGGGCCAAAATCATTTTGGCCATATTGCAGCTTATCTACTCCCCCAATTCCCAACTTACTGAAAAAATGCAATATATTTGTAGAGTTAAGTGAAATCTTCCCTAAAATAACCAAAATGAATTTTCTTTAATCATTGAGAACATGATGTGTCGTCATGATATAAACCTGAAAAGTTAATCAAGAAAAGTTGCAGAACTTAACAAATTGGGTATGGCAAGCAATCACATTACTCTAAAGAGAAGCAAGGATAATATCAAATTTTAATCAACATGTCTGACTCCTCCGGTTCACAGAGAAAGTGAGAAAAAACAATCTGTCTGTAAAACTTCAGGATAGAGAAGAGGACACGAGTGAGACAAATACCCATGCACATGAAAGGAGATCGTTCTTGCTAGAGAATGGATTAAAAAACAGTGAAGAAATTCAAAAGAAGGTGACCCTCGTATTGTTTCGTGAGTCAAACTGCCTCTACAGACACGCTCTGGCTGAAATGGAAGCCGATCCTAAGCGGAGCTCAGAGGGGCTGGGAGTAGTCTTTAATTAAAGGGAAAACTGTGGTCTGGGGTAAGCCCCAAGCACACAGGATCGAAGGCCATTGGCGGCACAACTAATCCCTTTCCCTGCATGCTGGAGGGGCTGAGCCTTTCCTCATATTGCCTGCCTGGTGGGGACTGGACCAGAAACTGAGCATGGCTGAGCCTACAGTTAATAGTGGCTGCAGAAGACAGGGCTGGCATAGTCTACTCATCTTCCCATCTGGAGAAGGAGCCCACTGATGAAAGGGACTTTGGCCTGGGTATCTTCTACACCCATTCCAAGTGCTGGCGCATAGTAGGTCCTCAGTATGTGCTTGCTGATGGACTGACTGATAGAACAACTGACTGCATAAAAAGGCAAAAAGGCATTAGGGAAACCAACAACAGGTTGAGTTCTTCCATCATCCATTATCCCTCTATGCTTCTCCAGACATGCCTGGCAGAGATGTGACTTACTGTTTCCCCTCTTTCCCCTCCTTCTCAGAGAACATGACGTGACCTTTCTTGTTCCATAGAATATATTTACTTTCCCCCTGGGCACTTTCGATTTGTATTAAGTGAAACAATGCTTACTTTGCTTTCTCCTCTTATCTTCATCACCCTGACTATCTTCGATGTCCAGATAAACAAATGGCCCAGATCACAGGAGCTGTGAGCAGATCTGATGACCCAGCTCACCAGGAACGATGGTTGTACACACAACCCATCCCCCATCTCACACAACCCATCTCCCATCTCTCATCACCACCTTCCACCCCCATCCCATTCTGCAGCGCTCTAACTGGTTTAAGACATGAAGGACAGTGCATTATGCTGAGTATCTGGAGGACGGTACATGCCATCCTGCCATACCGGCCAATGGAATCGGGCAGGCACTGGGGTACAGCAGGAAATCAGAGGTCTAATGGGGCAGACCTTCATCATAAGGGTCTGTCACCAGTGGTGTTCATATCAGACAAGGTCAAGTCCTTGTTTTGGTTAAATGCCACACAAATCCTGACCATCATCACCGTGATCCCTCCCTAGGATGCTATAAGTCCTCCTTCAGGCAGTCTGAGTTTCCCTAAATAGAAGTGTGACTTCTTTGCCCAAAGCTCTTAGAGCATTTGTAGTGTTCTTATCCTCCTTCAGAATATTCATCTATAATACCTTCTTACTAATATTAGCAGGGTGACCATTAACTTACTTTTCCAGTTGAGAAAACTCTGAGTGAAATTGGTCACTATTAAAAGGTATGCAGGAGTAAGAGGCATACATTGGGGCTGTTCTAGGCAACCCAGCACATGAAGTAACCCGACTGATGGCTTCACAAATCACAGTGTGAGCCCCCTGTGGGCAGGGTGGTCCTTCTTCTTCCACCCCTCTCCCCCACCTTAAGCTCCCACCATACTCTGGGTGGGTAGGGTTAGGGTTAGGGTTACAGAGCTCTCGACGCTCTGCTCAGTGTCCAGGGGCCCCTGCTTATCTTCAGGTTTAGGTATAGGGGAGAATTCTCTTCAAGCTCAGAACCCCTTATTCCTGACCAAAGCATTAGCATGAATGTCCCAAAGAATCTCAAGCATGATTGTTTCTCCTTTTTCTAAGCTCTTTACCAAGTCAGATGAGTTTCCTTCTTATCCTGGAACCAGTCTGGCCCTGACCAGGGAGGCCTCACAACCCCGTGAGTACCACAGCAGGTAGGAGAACTGGGAGAGGGGGCAGCTGGGGTGCCCAGGCATCACTGGGGCCCTTGCTGAAGTATCGGTCTTCAGCAACAAATGCCAAAGTCAGACAAGGCCCAAGCCCTGCCGGGTAAATGCCCAAGACTCCCTCCTCTGCCAGGGCTGGTGCAGGCGGTCCCTGAAATGGAGGGGGCAGCGTGCAATTCCCTGCCAATCCTCAGAACCAGCCCTTTGGGTGTGCTGTCATGCTGCAGCCCTTCTCTGCTTCCCACTCACGACCCCATCTCCAGCGCTGGCTTCTAGGGCCCTCGCTCGGCAGTGGGAACATACAGGACCGTCAGCCGGTCTCGCCCCGGCTTCCTGGTCCATTGTGCACTCAGCCATCCCTGGGTTCTGTCAGTGCTGGATCTGGAGGGGCTAGTACCCTCATCCACCTTCTCAGGCTCCACTCTAGCCCTCTTCACCCCACCTTCAACACGAAAACAGCTGTTGGTTGGGAGAAGATAGCTATTATCTCCCCATCTCCTGAATCTCTGGGGATCTTTGTACCTGGGACTCCTTGCACTTGCAGGGAACCAGGAGTGAATCCTGAAGTTTCTCTCAGTAGCACACGTAGACGTCATTGTAGGTGCAACACCCGCATTATCTTCCTGACTCCTCCCGCCAGTCTCAAAAGATAAGTGTTATTATCCCCTTTGTTTAGACCCGGGGAAACTGAGTCAAAAACCAGTTTAAGTCATTTGCCCAGAGTCACACGGTTTCTGCTACAGGCAGGGAAAGGGAGTCACGTGCTGAGAGAACATTCTTGCTGAGACACAAACATATGAAATAGAAGAGCAGCACGAGGTAAGTTACTGAAAAAAAATCCAGGGAAGAGGAGTGTGAAAGAGTCTGTGTTTGGAATCCTTGACAGAAAGACACATGACCGGACCATCCCGCTATCACGGCTTCAGTCTCTATCCTGGAGTCAGTACAGAGCAGCACCCTCCAGGCTCTGCCAGGACTCCGGAGCCAGTTTCCAGGAACAAAGTTTTCTTAACTGCATTCAATAAACAAGGCAAAACGTTTCACTCTGAGAATGCCAGCAAAGCTAGTCCTAAGTAAATATTTAAGGACGTGAAGTATAATGTTGCAAACTGTACAATTACAAAACTGTATCCAAAAATATGCAAATGGTAAAAAGACAGCAAGAAAACACACCAAAGAGCTAAGAGTGGCAACAAGATTTTTTTTTCTTGTTTTTTTTTTTTAATTTATTTATTTATTTGACAGAGAGAGAGATCATAAGTAGGCAGAGAGGCAGGCAGAGAAAGAGGAGGAAGCAGGCTCCCTGCTGAGCAGAGAGCCCGATGCGTGGCTCGATCCCAAGACCCTGAGATCATGACCTGAGCCGAAGACAGAGGCTTAACCCACTGAGCCACCCAGGCGCCCCAAGATTTTTCTTTTTAAAAACAAAAACTCTTTAAGTGTTGACAAAATTTTTCTCATCTAATTTTTTTTTCCCAGAAAGTTGGTGAAGAGAAAAGAACACAAAACTTGAATAAACAAAAGCTCTACTCTCTGCGGGGTTTTATACTTCCCTAAGCCTTCCTTTCCTCATTTTAAAAATAGAACACATAGTGGCTATTAATCCTGGACATAAATTGTCTAACCCACTGTCTGATGCTCCATGTTAACCCTCTTTCCCTTCCGAACACTAAGTGAAGATGTCCCACCAACAGGCACAGGGTCAGTCCCCTCTGGGTCTTTTCCTATAGAAGTTTCCCTGAAGTGAGAAGGCTGGCGTTAGGACCCAGCTCCGCGCTTATAGATCCCTCTCTTTCCACCACATGCAAAGAATAAAAACAAACAGCCCTGTCCATGAAAATCATAGCATTGGGAGGGGGATATCAAACCCCAAATTAATCAAACAGGATGTAATTCCCAGAGCAAACATGCATCAATTAGGGGAAATGTAACAGTCAGGTACAGTGTTTGGAATTTCACGAGGGAACACAAGGTGGATACACGAAGCTCTGGCCTTGATTATGGAAAGCAGTGGCTATGTGATGTCAGGGCTGCTGTGATCAGTTCAGCCAGAAATTCACTTTTCAGTGCCTTGATTCCTGGGATTACCTTTGTGCTGACTGACAGCCAAAGAAAGAAAAACTGTTCTGCTGCAGAGAAAACTTGTTCTGATCTGTTCTAACAGCCAACAGACAGCCCGATGCTGATTTTCCCTGCCTGCATTTGAGGGACACATTCTTCAAACTGGAGCAAGCCAGAGCCGGAGAGATCCTTCATGGCCCCTTCTGTGGACGTGGCACTAGATTGACACGTGAGGGGTACAGAGGGGAGAAAAAGCCTCTCCTCACAGCGACCAAAGGGAAGAAAACTCAATTGCTACTGGGGCCTGGCTCTCTGCCAGGCACTACTCCCCAGGATTTAGGTTTATTATTATGTAATTTTTTCTCCCAACAATCATATGAGACAGGGTTATCATTCCCACTCATTTGAGTCCCGGCTTGCTGAACTCTGAAGTCTTTATATGTCATGACTTTATAATCTATTCCCACATCAATGTCCAAAAAAATCACCCTTTCTCTGTAGAGACCACAGAATGGGAAAGATAGGGAGCATCAGGCATTAGGTTCATTTGTACCTCCCAGACACTCTGCATCTGTGTCCACAGAGGCTAATCCAAGAAGTCAGAAAGTTTCTCTACTCACCTAAGTCGGGACAACCTGTCCCATTTCCTGAGGAAGTATCCCCATTTATCCAGTGGGAATCAATGAACCCTCTACGGAGGGGAAAAAAAGAAAGAAAGAAAAAAAAAAAAAAGCCCTGGTTGATTACATGTCTATTCTTTCCTCAACCTTTGTTTTAGAATCCTATTTCTCCTCTAAGAGTCCACTCAAATCACAGATTTAGCAACTAATCGCTCTCTACTCTGAGCACACACACACACACACACACACACACACAGAATTTCCTGTTTTTATTTTTTAAGATTTTATTTATTTGACACAGAGAGAGAGAGAGCAGTAGAGGGAGAGGGAGAAGCAGACTCCCCACTGAGCAGGGAGCCCTATGCAGGACTTGATCTCAAAACCCTGGAATCATGACCTGAGCTGAAAGCAGATGCTTAACTGACTGCACCACCCAGGCACCCCCTTTTCCTGCTTTTAAAATCAGATGTGAATTTCAATCCATGAAATCATCCATGCAATGTAACTTTTCCCCTTATAATTCAATCATCCATTGAAATCCTCATCTCTTCTGGGCCTCAGTAATCTCTCCCTGCAATTTACTGCCAAGCTACCCCCCATTTCCATCTGCACAGTCTCCTTCATCAGCAAGTCTCCCCTTTAATTCCATGTCATGTTGGGGCTCTGGAGTCTCTTGGATATCCTCCTCGTCCTTACCTCTCTAGGTAAATCAAACAGCCATTTCACCTCTGGGGACTTGCTGCTTCCCTATAGCTCTGCCAGAGGAGTGGGGACTCTCTGCTCTCAGATCCTACAAACCCACCTGGAATCTGACGTCTTAAGGGTTTCTTCTGCCTCAGAGTCAGAGTCCAGAAACTCCTTTCCCAGACCCTATCAGTCTGTAGTGATGTATCTTTTTTCCTCCATTTTTCAACACTTCCAAAATGAAGAGAAGCCTTTCCAGTTGGGAGTCAGGAAGAGGGAGAATCTTTTTCTTCAACCATCTAACATTTTGGCCCATCCATTTTTTTCTAAGAGCACCACCATTTGGAAACTTAGTAACAGTCATGTTTCTTTCTTAAGGAAATGAACACAGAAGGAAGGGCCCAATGAGACTGAGTAGAGCAGGAGAAGGCCAGGAGAGGAAGCAAACTGGTAGCAAAAACAAAAAAGCCATTGTGTAAAATCTCAATTAATATCATGCTAGCCTCTTTTATTGGCACTCCAGCTCTTGGCTCTGCCTCCCATGTGAGGGGCAAGCACTGTCCTTTTCACTGTTACTGAAGTTGAGCGAGGAGAGCCTGGATTGGGAGATGGGGCTACAGATTGGGTGCTGGGAGATGTGGGTTATAATCCCTGCTCTGATACTAATGGGATGTGTGACTGGGGAAAGGTAATTTCCTCTTTCTTTATCTCTCCCAGGCATGAACCATAAAATCAGAGAATTATGCCAGATTAATGTTCCCAGTCCCTGGCCATCCTTATACCACCTTCATAATTGCACTACATAGAATCATCACCCATATTGTTTTTACTTAATAATTTTCCTTAAATTGACTCACTTAAAAAAAAACTTAATTAATCTTACTGTAAAAGCAAACCTTACATGATGTGTGAAAATTAATAAAGGTCTAAACCTCACTAAAGTGGGAGTCCAGATGCTAAAAGGGGGAATCCCAGGCCACTCACTGTCACTTATAGGAAGAATTGTAAATTACAGACCTAACAAAAGAATCTTCAAAGGGAAAGAATGATCAGTTACAGGCCCAGCCTGAAAAGATATACACTGAATCTTCTACAAGAAATTTACTACTTTTCTCCAATGTACCTTCCCTCAAAATAACCCTTTCCAATTCCCTCCTTCTCCATAAAATAATGTTTCTCTCCTTCGTTTGTTGGACTTGCCTATGGTTTTGCCACAGATCATATGTCCCGCATTGCAACTCTCTGCCATTCCCAAATAAACCCATATTTGTGGTAAAATAACAGACAATTTTATTTTTAAGGTTAACATTGGTGTATCACTTAAGGAGCCTAAAAAATAATAAAAAACTAATAAACATATTCATTGAAAATGAACAACATACTAAATTCTGGCTGGGTACTTTTGCCTGCCAAATGTTCTTTCTGTTAAAAAGTTGAAAACAGCACCTGTCAGAGAGGTGCTAAAGACACAGTAACAACATCTAGAGCTTTCTTCTTGGTAAATAAGAACTGAAATAGATCTGAAATGAAGCATCTTTCTGGTTACTCATTCAGTGTTACTTAAAGGCACGCCTTCCTGTGGGACAAAAGCTTCTCCTGCTGCTGAAGGTAGGGTCCTGGGTTGAAAACACTAGACTTGATGCTGCTCCAGTCTCTTTACAGCTCCAGCATTTCTGCCTCATCCTGCTTTCTTTGCATTCTTTGATTATTCACACACAATCAATTTCTTATCCAGATCTTTGTACTCCACTTTTGTTCTCAACCAAGCCACCATGCCTTAATTTCCTCTAGTTTTAGCACCCCCTTGAGTATTTAGAGTATTGGGGGGGGGGGTCCGGTTTTTCCTCCTCAGTCTAATAGCTTCCTCATCTCACCTCGGCAGGACCTGTGCTCTCTCCCTCTGTGCCCACTCCACTCAGTTTCCAGCATGGAGAGGCCAGCCGCTTGGAGTTCAGTGGCCAGGTGAACGCCTGACACACCTGGCCATGCCCCTGCAGCCCATGTTTTTCAGATCTCACACTTGTCTGCCCATGTCACTCACACCTGCGGTCATCGCTATCTGGAAAACACACCTGTTCCAGAGCCAAGCCTGCAGAGAAGGGTTATCAAGCATAGCTAATGTCTTGGCAGGCTCCAGGCCACAGTGTGCAGGATCCTTTGACAATCGGGTTTGGTCCTTTTCTCCCCGAGGCCAGCCTGAACTCACCCCCTCACCCGGCCCAAGAAAGCAGGGAAAATGGTCCAGCATATTCCTAGTAGCAAATATGAGAACACAAATAGAGCCGCTGAGTCCATACCTAGAATGGGATCAGAGCTATAGTCTACCATCTCTTGGAGTTCCTCTTTGGCCACCATAATGCTCATCCTTTCCAGTTTTGAAAAAGAACAGAAATAGTTTCTGATGATAAGACAGACAGATATCCAGAAGTGCTCTCCCACCACACACCAACTATGTGCTATATAAAAAATACTTTTGAGTGCACTGCGGGGTTCTCAGAAAGTAAGAGAAATCTTCAAGCACTCACCCTCCTCCTCAAGAGGAAAAAAAAAAGATTTTAAAAAATGAGTGTGACCCATAAGCAAATACAGTAGGCAAGTTTTTCTGAAGTAAATCCCAATATTAGCACTGTATTCTGGTCAGCATACCTTGGGCCAGCTAAATGATGAAGTCATTTACCGTTACACAATTACGCTAATCTGGAAATTTAGGAAGAAGTTTAAGAGGTCCCAGGCAGAAATATTGAACATTAGGTTAATATAAGTAAATTTCTTCTGTCTAAAATAATAATAATAACAATAACAAAAATAATATCTAGTTTCTATATAAAAAGGAAAACTGAAATATTTGATAATAATGCCATGTAAGCAGGAAAGTGTTTCAACTTGAGTGTTATTTGGCTCTTATATTGTTCAGAAAGAGAGTTGTGATATTAATTCTAGATTTCACTGTTAAGAGTAAATATCTCAAATAATTATCAAAAATAGGAGAAGAATTTATAATTTCTATATTATAAGAAGGAAAAAATCAAAACAGAAAAACAAAAAATGTCTCAATCATCTATGACTGGATAAAGAGGATGTGATATATATGCATATATAATATGGTGTATATATATATATATATGATGTGTATATAATATATGGTATATACACTATATATGATGGACTATTACACGGCCATAAAAAAGGTGAGCCATTGTGATACTGCCATTTGTGACAACATGGATGGACCTAAGGAGTATTATGCTAAGTGAAATAAGTCAGGCTGAGAGAGACAAATACTATATGATTTCATTCATATATAGAACCTAAAAAAAAACCACACAAACCAATGAGCAAACAAACAAAAGGCAGAGCCAAACCTATAAATACAGAGAACAAACTGATAGTTGCTAGAGGGAAGTGGGGGAGGGAATGGGCAGAATAAGTGAAGGAGAGTGGGAGATACAGGCTTCCAGTTACAGGATGAATAAGTCACAGGAGTAAATAGAACAGAACAGAGAATATAGTTAATAGTATTGTAATAGTGTTATATGGTGACAGATGGCTATGCTTGTGGTGAACATAGCACAATGGTGAATGACTATGTTACACATGTGAAGCTAATGTAACATTGTATATCAACTATACTCAAATAAAAAAAGTTTTTAAAAGTTCCTCAATCAAAATAAGTAAATAAATAAATAAAATAAATAAAGCAAAGTAGGGAAAAATGAAATAGGAAAATACAAATTAAAGAAAACAATAAAATAGTAGATATAAGCCCAAATATATTGATAATCCTGAGAAGCATAAAGAGACTAAACACATCAGTTAAGGATAGCAATTCTCAGTTTGGATAACAAAGCAAAATCTAGTTATATGATCTTTGCAAGACACATCCCTAAAACACAGAACTGGAAAGTTTAAAGTAAAGGAAGAGAAAAAGAGATATCAAGTGCATATTAACCCAAAGAAAGCAAGGGTGGATATATTATCATCAGACAAACTAGATGCGTTTAGCATCCTTGAAGATGGCCCACACCTCCTGGTACTCCCAACCTTGTGTCCTCTCTCCTTGAGTAACTTGCTTCTAACCAATAGAATAAATATGTTGAGGCAATGTCCCATGACTCTTCTAATAAAAGATTATAACTTCCACCTTGCTGAGGACACTCTCTCTATGGCTTCCTCAGCTCGCATACCTTGAGGAAGCAAGCTTCCACTTACAGAGGTCCACGTGGCCTAGAAACTGAGAGCAATCTCAGGCCAGCCACCAAAGAGTAATCGAGACTCTCGGTCCAGGTTCCCATGAAGACTCAACTGAGCACTTCAGACAACCACAAGCTGACCTTCCCCTTCAGATGAGCCTACAGACCCTGGAGGGACACCTGGATAGCAGCCTCATGAGACACTGAAGCATGGACCCAGCAAAGGCATGCCTAGATCCTGGCCCAGAGAAACTGAGATAATAAACAGGTGTTGCTTTAAGCTTGGGGTTATTTGTTACTGAGCAAAGATAGTAAATACACTAGAAGCACAATTAGATATGGAAGCATTATTATTGATCACTATTTAAGATAAAGGTTCAATTCATCAAGAAGATAGAGAAATCCTAAACTTACATGAATCCAATGCAATAGACTCATGCTACATAATAAAATAGTAATTTTGGGAAAATGCACATGCTGTGCAAAAAGAACTGAGCCAAGTATGACAAACCAGATCCCAAGCCTGACTCTGTTCCTCATATTCTGCATAATCTTATGCAAACTATGTTGTTTCCCTGAGCCTGAAATTCCTACATTTCTGTAACTGCATGTCCAATATACTTTACTTCCTTTCCTTCTTTTTTAAGATTTTTTTTTTTATTTGAGAGAGAGCGGGGGAGGGGGGGTGGGAATGGAGGGAGAGGGACAAGCACAGTGACAAGCAGGCTGAGCACAGAGTCTGATGCAGGGCTCGATCGACCCTGAGATCATGACCTGAGCTAAAATCAAGAGTGGATGCTTAACCAACGGAGCTACTCAGGTGCCCCAAGTTTCCTTTACTTTCTAAAATTTTTTTTAACTCTATAAGCATTTACCAAATAAAATAACATTTGAATGTTATTAGAAAATCATAGGCTTTATTTTACTAATTAACACTGGTGTGGACTTTCTTAGGGGTTCCTGGACCAGTTCACACAAAGCTATGTGTTCACAGTTCACACACACACATAGTTCACACAAAGCCATCACACAAAGCTATGATATAGTGAACAGCAGGCCAAGTATGATTACAGAAAGTCAGGAGAGTTGTGTTCAAAATGATTCAAGCAAGCCCCTCTGGGACGTGTCCTACTCCTCCACCCCCACGTATCATGGAAGAGCTCTGTGCAATTTGCTTCCCCCTTTTTAATCAATAGGTTAAGTCATCACGATTGAAGAACCCAAGCCAGATGAGCAGCGAGTAGAAAAGCCACATCCATCATAGAGCAGCATATCCCAGAGAAGGTGCTTTCAGCAGTGAAGTAAAAGAATCCTCTGCAGGAACTTAAAGACCATGGAAATATGATCACATTGAGGCTGATAGTACTTTGTCCCTCTCAATAGGTAAGGACACTAAATAATGCAAAAGTCAGTCCGCCAGGTATTGATTTGGCATAAAAAGGTCTCACTGGTGAAACTATATATTTATGTATAAAATATATATAAAAAGCTGCAATACAAAAAACGAAGTATACATTCAGGGAAAAAATATATATATATTGCTTTTTCCTTCTGCTTTTTAAATGTAAGCCTCAATTCTTTGTCTTCAGGCAGAAATTTAGCCATATTCTCCTGCAGGTAAGTTGTCTACAAATTCTAGCCTGAGGGTAGACTTTTTTACTTTGTATTTAATGCTGTTTGAAGACGCCTGAGTGGAACTTATGAAATTCCCAGCATCACAGAAGAGGTTTGTATTTTCCATTTAACCCCTCAGTTCTGCCTCCTTTCCACAAATTGTCTCTCCCCTTCAGGCGGCCCCCTCCAGCCTGGAGCCGCTGAAGCTGAAAGAGGCCTATCTGAATCTTTCAGGACAGCTTTGAGTGGGACAGAAATATTTTCACCACATTCAATTCCCGATGGATGTGAATTTTGGAAATATCTGTATGAAGACTGGGCACAGCTCTGGTCCAGAAATAGAAGCTGGTCTTTACTTCCAGAACGAGGAACCCGGCTGTTTCCTAGCATCGTTTCTGACATGAGGCAGGCTTATTTCCCAATCCTGGCTCAGCCACTTGCTGACTACAGTGTTGAACTTTGGGTAAATTTCTTAATCTCTGGTACACTCAGTTGCCTCACCGGTGACATGGCAATGATGATGGTGCCAGTCTCAGATGTCTTCTCCAAAAAAATACATATTAATATGTATGTAAAGTACTTAGCATGACACCAGGTACACAAAATTGTTAATAAATTCTACTTACTGATAATAATGCAGTTATCACCAAAAAAAAAAAAAAAGAAAAATATGTGAGAATTCTATTATACCAGAACTCCCCAGCCAGTCATCAACTAGCTAACCCACAGTGGCAGGGACCAGAAGGATAAACTCCTCACCCCGTTATTTTATAGACCGGAAACCTGAGTCTCACAGAGGTCAAGCAAATGGCTCAAGTTCACACAGCAAGGTCATACATAGTCTTACATACAAATAGCAGGATTTACACTAACCAAAGCAGAGCCAGTAGGGATCCTATAAAGTTAATTCAAATAGCTCACCCCTAAAGTTAATATATTTTTAGGACCGATAAAGCTCATGTAATGGGGAATGCTCAGGAATCCAAATCTACTTGGCATTCTCAGAAGCGTCCTTGGGCTGCTTGAAGATTCGCAGCCTATAGCTTTTGGCAGTCCCCAAAGAGGGAGCTCTTTCCACTAACAAAATACAAAATGCAAAATTAATAAAAAGACCCTTTGAAACTGACAAATGTGCCTCAGGCAAACTATCTGCCCAGCAGCTGGTTAAAATTTAATCAGCTTTTTTTTTTTTTAATTTTTTTTCAGGCTTGTACATCTTTTGTATGGAGCTCTCTAGTCTGAGTGTGGTCAAAGTTTGTTAAACAAGAAATAATAGCCAAGGCTTTTTAATTCTGCAAATAAGCAGTGGACACTTTTAATGGCTCTGCCACACTCAAGAAACTAATTGCCCAGGTCTCAACAAAGCTGGATAATTCTTTAATAATTTCTCTTCTTTTTCTTAGAAAACCTAAATTGGCAACTTTACATTGTGCCCTGAATCTTAACACTGATTTGGGCTTATGAATCACATTGTGGCTTTTCCTGGAAGTTGAGTGACCCCCAGGTAGAGAAGAGAAGGAGAGAAAGAATAGAATGAATACGAGAATGAATCAGCTGGCATAATGATGGAGGTTTCTTGTGAGAAACTCCACAAGAACTTAGTGATGAGTCTGCTGCTGTCACTGTCACTTAGGACACTGGGAACCAGAGGATTTTCCATTCTTGGCCAATCAAGTGTCTTCTATCAAAAGAACCAGACCAAAGGGCCTAACCCAAAGTTACTTTGTTTTACCTACTCTTCTTCCATTAACATGCATATAATTAAAGACCACAGTGAAACCCAAGAAAAACACCATCTAAGATGGAAGCTGTCCACCAAGAAGGAAATTCGACCAGTCCCCATTGTCCACCAACTTTAGCAATAATCACACAGCTTCTCTGGTTGCAAATATAGTTTATTTATATGGAAAGAAAATGGGGGTTGAAAGAGAAGAGAGTTACAGCTTATGGTGACCAAGAAGAGTTAGTTTTGCAGTGTAGACTTCCAAGAGATGAAGGAAACTGAGTCTTATACACCAAGACCTTGGAAGTGAATTCCTAGGGTTAGACAGGTGTGTGTTGGGGAAGGGGGATTGCTGAGGAATGGAGTCAGGTTAGAATGCCCTCTAGATGCTACTGTGACCTGTCTGGGTACAATCTCATATCTTGGAGGTGGACACAGACAGCTTTCTGGAGGGATGAGGCTTTTCCATATCCATGAAACACAGTGAATAATTGCTAATAAATACTTTATCCTGTCCTAAGAGTCCAAGCCATTTGTATGTTTGTGGCCATAACCATATCCCAGGATGACACACTTCAAGATGAGATCTGGCAACTCTCCTGATCAGGGAGGGATCCTACCCATAATGCTCAGATCTTGGCACTGTGGGAGGCAGGCTGGTGGGGACGAATAGTTATCAGCTTAGGAGCTGTGTCTGGATCTCAGTCTTAGTCCCCCACATACCAACCACTTGACTCAAGCAAGTGACTTTACCTCTTTGAAGCTTGCTTTCTTCATTACAACTTTCAGAGTTGCTGGGGTAACTGAATCTCACAATGGTTGGAACATAATACCATGGTGTGTGACCTATTACAGACGTAGAGCAAATGAGTTTCCTACACACATTCACAGACATGCACTAACTGTACCCTCAGGAGCTCAGACCCTCGCTGTTCTTCTGTCAAGTTTTGAGTACTGGTAACTCATCTGCTTTTCTGGTTCCCAATCCTTGGCTCCTACTTCATTTCAGTTTGGGCCTCCCCTGACACCTGCTCACTGGAGAGCCCCGGAATTCACTCTTGGCTTCACTCTGGCATTCTAGTCTTTTGCTTTTAAGGCCATACCTGCCAGACTATGGAGAACCCCAGCAGGAAAGTAACAACAGAAATAATCTCCGACCCTTAAGGTTTGCTAAATACACCAGGAACTCTTCTCAAAGTTTAGATAGCAAGCCTTAAGAAAAACACATAAGCTAGGCATTATTTTATCTCCATTTTGCAAATGAGGAAGCAGAATCACAGAGGAATGAAGTGACTTGGCTGATGTCGCACAGCAAGGCCAGAATGTGAGCTCAGGCCACTGGGCTCCAGAAGCCTGTTCTGAAAACAAGGCTAAAGCCCCCACTAAAGCTAGCTTGCAGGCATGGGGTCGACAGCACTGGCTGAGCACTTAATATGCGCTACCCACCAAATTAAGGGCTGGCTGCGTGTTATATATTCAAATCTTCAAAATTACCCTGTGAAACGGATGACAATACTAATTTCATTTTCAGGTAAGAAAATGGAAGCTCTGGTATGTTCAGTGATTTATTCCAATTCCACCTGACTTCAGACCTGCTCAGCAGAAACCATGGCATTACCCACAAATGCACTCAGCATCTAAGCTGCCCTCTAGGAAAAGCTCTAATATGTTAACACCAAGAAACTGAGCAAACACTTCGTGTTCCAAGACCTTCATCCCCATCTCTAGTCATTCCCCAGGTTGGCTGAACCAAACAAATAACCAAAACAAATAAAAGCCATCCACATTGGAAGGGAAGGGGCAACACTGTCTCTGTTTGTAGGCAACAGGATATTATAGATAGAAAACCCTAAAGACTCCACTAAAAAACTGACAGAACTAATAAATATTCAGTAAAATTGCAGGATACTAGATCAATATACAAAACTTAGCTGCACTTCTAAACACTAAAAAAGAACTAGAGGAAAGAGAAATAAGAAAACAACCTCATTTAAATTAGGTATCAAAAGGAATAAAATAGAGATAAATTTCATCAAGGAGGTGAAAGATCTGTACACTGAAAACCGTAAAAC
Source organism: Mellivora capensis (assembly GCA_004024625.1). Lineage (NCBI taxonomy): Eukaryota > Metazoa > Chordata > Mammalia > Carnivora > Mustelidae > Mellivora > Mellivora capensis. Next base: position 26,280 of record PISX010011740.1, read on the forward strand.
AATGATGAAACAGATTGAGAGAGACACAAATAAATGGAAAGATATTACATGTCTATGAATTAGAAAAATTAATATTGTTAAAATGTCCAAAGGAATACAGTTCAATGCAATCCCTATCAAAATTCCCACAGCACTTTTTTTTTAATAGAATTAGGAAAAACAATCCTAAAATTTGTGTGGAACCATAAAAGATCTTGAATAGCCAAAGCAATCTTGAGTAAAACGAACAAAATGGGAAACATCACATTTCTTGATTTCAAAATATATTACAAAGCTGTAGTAATCAAAACAATATGGTATTGGCACAAAAACAGACATATTAAGTCAATGTCACAGAACAGAGAGCTCAGAAAGAAACCCATATATGGTCAATTAGTTTTGACAAAGGAGTCAAGAATATACAACAGGAAAATTAGTCTCTTCAATGAATGGTGTTGGGAGAACTGGATATCCTACATGCAAAAAAATCCAAGTGCACCTCTATCTCACACCATCCACAAAAATCAACTCAAAATAGATACAGACTTGAAGACTTGAAACTTGAAACTCCTAGAAGAAAACATAGGGGGTGAAATCCTTGATATTGGCCTTGCCAATGCTTTTTTGGATTTGACAATGAAAGCAGAGGCAAAAAAAAAAAAAAAAAAAAAAGCAAGCTAAACTAAAACATTAAAACACAGCAGAAGAAATCATCAGCAAAATGGAAAGGCACCCTATGGAAGGTGAGAAAATATTCACAAAGCACATACCTGATGTAGGTTCATATTCAAAATATACAACGAATTCATATAACTCAATAGCCCCCCCCCAAAAAACCAAATAACCCAATTAAAAATGGGCAAAGGATCTGAATAGGCATTTTTCTTTATACAAGTGAAACCATATAGTTCTTACACACTGGTCTCTTTTGCTCAATATTATATTTGTGGGATTCATTCATGCTACTATATAACATGGTTTATTCATTTCTATGGCTGTAGCTACCCCACTGGGTGAATACTACCACAATTTATCTATCAGTCCCACTGTTGGTACACTCTGGGGTACAGATTTGGGCTATTATGAAGAGTGCCACAATGAACATATTTCCACATCCCTTTCAGTATGGAAAATCTATTTATGTCAGGTATCAGTTAAGTCCTTTTCAAAACTGTGTAAATGTCTTTCTTTTAGAATGCTGATATGTGGGGCACCTGGGTGGCTCAGTGGGTTAAAGCCTCTGCCTTCGGCTCAGGTCATGGTCTCAGGGTCCTGGGATCAAGCCCTGCATAGGGGCTCTCTGCTTAGCAGGGAGCCTGCCTCCCCCCTCTCTCTGCCTGCCACTCTGCCTACTTCTGATCTCTGTCAAATAAATAAAATCTTCTTAAAAAAAAAAAAAGAATGCTGAAATGCCTCTTGGAACAATATTGCCAGGGATTCTGAAAGGTACCTTTATTTCTGGAGAAAGCTCAAGGATTCTGTATCGTGGAAGTTGTGGCTGAGGTTCAAACAGCAAGAGGTCCCCCACTAGACCACTAATCTTCTTATTCACCAGAAACAGGCATCATAGTGTGAAAATCTCCAGAGTTGAAACACCCAGTTGTCTTGGTATTGGATGGCACAAGGATCAGAGGCACATAGGAGGGGCTAATGACTGCTGGTCTTTATTTGTGTGTGAATGTAGTGCTAACGGGGCTGCCAGTGTGGGGTGGTTCTGTCTGGCTGTAGCATTGTCAGGACCCCCCTGGCTCTCTCCCAGAGTACTAATGGCTTTGCTCCTGCTTTGGTACAAGGCTGGCTTTTAAAATTCACAGGAAACACTCTCTTACGGGCTCCGTTTTGTCAGCTGCCGGGTCTCCCCTATACTCATTCTACTCCATTTACCTACTTCAGGGCCAAGAAAAGGAAAGTGTAAAGTTCTACCCAGCTGGAGTTTCTCTAACTACACATATCAGATGTCATTAGATGGGGAAAAAAGTCCCTGGGGGCCTACAAGTCTACAGAAAATTCCTAGTCTGGTGTTAGGACCACTCAACAATGTGGCTCCTGCGACATGTTTTTTGTTTTGTTTTGTTTTGTTTTTTTAAAGATTTTATCCATTTATTTGACAGACAGAGATCACAAGTAGGCAAGAGAGGCAGGCAGGGAAAGAGAGGAGGAAGCAGGCTCTCCGAGGAGCAGAGAGCCCGATGCGGGGCTCGATCCCAGGACCCCGGGACCATGACCTGAGCTGCAGGCAAAGGCTCTAACCCACCGAGCCACCCCGGCACCCCTCCTGCGACATGTTTAACATCAGTTCCCACTGGTGCCAACGCATCCTTCTCTGAGGTACTCAGGCCGCTTCCATCTGCTGACGACACAGTCCCACTTCCCAGACCTCTTCATGCTATTTCTCCTTCCTCGCAAGTCTTCCTTCCTACCTCCCTCCTACTCTTCTATCTATTTAAACATTTTACCTTGATGTTACATATTCTCTTTATGCTTAAGGCACTGTGCTAGGTGTTTGGGATAAAAACAGAGTAAAACACGGACCTACTTTCAAGATACTCTTATTTTGGTAGGGGAACAGAAGAGAGATAAAGGTAACCCCAATGACGGGTGAAGGGGGACGCCTAGGGAATACCAGGAGGTCTGTGGTGCCCCTCTCTGGATTGGAGCTCACCAGAAAGCTCTGGTCGTCCAGACTAACTACAGAATTTGGAGGGTACAGTGCAAAATGAAAGTGCACTTTAATAAGGAAAGGGCTCCTTAAAAAATTATTAAGGGGCACCTGGGTGGCTCAGTCAGTTAAGCCTCTGCCTTTGGCTCAGGTCAGGGTCCCAGGGTCCTGGGATCGAGCCCCGCGTTGGACTCCCTGCTCAGCGAGAAGTCGGCTTCTCCCTCTGGCCCTCCTCCCACTCGTGCTCACGCTCTCTCAAATAAATAAATAAATAAATAAATAAATAAATAAATAAAATATTTTAAAAATTGTTATTAAAGATGACAACAGCAGAGCATTGAACCAAGCCAAGGTTCCTATGCAGCTGTACAGGTGGCCTGTGAAGTTGCCCCCTTGCTAGAAGCTACTTCAGGACCATGGGCATCCAGAGATTATGTCAGGCAGCTGCCTGTCTCAGGAGATGGAGACAGTCAAGATTGGAACCGACTTAGTGATGAGTAAACAGAAGACTGAGCAAACATCTACAATAAGAGAAGACAACTATTCCTTTTCGGAAAAAGAAGTTGGACAGAAAAAGTCACTATTTATTTTCACGGCTCAGCCATGAATACTGTTTGCATAGTCAGGGTTCTCCAGAAAAATAGAACTGGAGGGAGGGAAAGGGAGAGATGGTGGGGGGGAGAGACTGATTTTAAGGAATTGGCTCACACAATTGCGGGGTTTGGCAAGTCCAAAATATGCAAAGCAGGCCAGCAGCCTGGAGGCCCAGAGAAAAGGTGATTTTGCACCTTGAGTTTGAAGGAAGTCAGAAGCAGAATTTCCTCCTCTTTGAAGGGACATCAGCCATTTCGTTATTAAAGTCTTCAACTGATGGGGTGAGACCCACCTATATTATGGAAGATCTTTTTTACTCAACGTCTGGTAACTTAAATGTTCATCTTACCTAACAACTACCTTCACAGTGACACTTAGATTAAATGCTAAGTGCTGAGCTAACCAAAGCTATGAAAATTATATTGGAAGGATGGGGAGAACAATAAGGGTGCCTAGTGGGTGGGCTGGGGAGAAAGGAAGCTAAATCTTATCTTCCACACCACACAGTCAAGGAGTTGTGACAAAGCAGGGGCAAGAAGAGGAGCAATACAGACATGTTTTATAGATAAAGGGAAGTGGATGCCAAGGTGATTAGGTACAAGAAGTAAGAGGTTGCCTCTGACTAGGGTGAAAAAGACTGGGGGGTGTGGGAAAATGCTGTTACCTAACACATCATGTACTTACATTTGGCTTTTCGAAGTATGTATAACTTTGATTGAAAAAGCAAACACTTTAAGAAAGGAAAAGGAAGACAGAGCATCCACAGGAAAAAGCTGTAACGAGTCATTTATAAAACAGGAGAAACCAATGAGGTGCTGGCATAGAGCGAGGCTTATGTTATGAGAATAAGGACCGGCCCATCGAGGACGGACTGAGAGGGGGTTTTCCTTTGAGAGTGGCTCACTTATGCCACAACAGAATTTGCATGGAGAACAAACCTGGGAAGGACATCCCACGCAATCTCCTACATGTAAGGCCCTGCTTCCCGTAAGTTCCATTTTGCTCCCACACAGAAACTTACTGAGGGCTGGGCTCAAGTCTCCCCTCATCCTTGACATCTTGCTGTAGCCTCCTGGAAACCTGATGCTTCTTTCCTCCTAATTCCTACAGCATATAAAATACACCTGACACCCACTGGATTCTTTAGTAAGTGGAGCTTCTTCCCTTGACTAGACCCCATCTGGGATTACTAATATCCATGGTCACCATTTTCTGAGCATCTACTCCAGCCTGGCCCCAGGCTGAGTGCCCTGCATACCACATCACTCCAACCTGACCGCCACCCTGTGAGGGCAGGATTGTCATTATCACTGCTTTGTGGCAAGAGAAAACGGAGGCTTACAGAGTTAATGGGACTTGGTGGCCAGGATGTGGCAGAGATGGGATTCAGAATCAGTTCTTGCAGGCTTCAAAGCCCACGCTTTAAACCCCTCTGCCATATTCTTTCCTGCTTCCTCAAGCGGCCTGTTTGATTGCATGTGCTTAGGGTAGGATCAAACACATCTTAGGTGTGTGGGAAATGGAGTTTGTTTGAGGGAGGGGAGAGAGAGAGAGAGCAGCTATGGGGAAGGAATCTTGCTGCCCTCTTGCAGAAATGCATGGAGTCAAATTTCCATAAGGAAAGGAAGCTGTCACGGTGTTGGGAGCACAGCTCTTCCGACCCTACCTATGCATCTAATGACAGCTCACTGTGTGTAAACAGATGTCAGGTTTAAATCAATCTTGCTTCCTGACACCTTACTTTAAAAACAGTAATTATGTGCTCAGTTTTGAATATGCAGCCCTAGGTAAATTACCCATCTCCACCCTCATCCCCAAGTTTTAATTTTTTAATATCAATTAATTTTTTAAGGAATTCACAGCAGGAGACACACACAGTGAGACCAAACAAAAGAATGGGCCCCTACAGAAAGGCAGTGAGGACAGAGGGTAGCGAGGCCGCACCAGGTGTGGCAACAGAGTCAGGTGACACGAGAAGCAGAGGTCGTCAAAACCCTACAGGCAAGCCCAAGGGTCATGGTCAGAGGAAAAGGCCCAGCAGGGCTCCGTGCAGGACGCCAGGCTTGGCTGGGCACAGGAAGAAGGGCAGCTCCAGCAGGCACAGGCTTGATGCTGTGTGGAGAAGCCACCGGGTGCTGATCAGTCCCGCTCTGCTCTCTGTGGACTTACAGACTCTGGGCCGGCCAACGGGAGACTCCAGTAGCCCATGCCTGAGACAGGGACTGGCCACCTATGACCATGACGTCTCCTCTTCCACCTCCCACCAGAAGATGCTCCTGCAGGAGGAGACGTATCCTCTTGTCGCCTGCAAGAGAGCAAGGGCTTCTGATTCAGATCCAGGTTTGCAGCTCAATCCCTATTAGCTGAGTGATCACGGGGAAACGCAGAAGCTCTATGAACTCCTGAAGATTAACTGTGGAACCCGAGGGCTATGTGTTAATTTAATCCTGGGTAGCTTTAAGCAAGTTGCTTAACCTTTTTATGTTTCACCTTTCTAAGCTTCAGTTTCTTCAGCTGTAAAATTGATATATTGTTTCTACCTTGTAGGGCTGTTGCAGAGAATAAATGTAAGGCATGTAAATCTCTTACCATATGGTCTACTACTAATGATACAATAATAATTTTCTTTCTTTAGTGCCTTAATGAGTGTAAATTGACAAAGATGTATTTGAAGCACCTAGCTCGGTATATGCCAATTTCCTCCCCCTTCTCTAGGTGGATTAGTGTCTAATCACAGATTTGAGGTACCCACTCTGAGTTCTGTGAAAAGGGTAGTTAGGATCCAGAGCGGGGGGTACCTGACCTTGGCCATCAGTATTTTATCCTCAGCAAAGAGGGCCAACGTGGAGGGCAGGGATTCTAATAGAAATGTTAATGGAACAGATGGAACAGATGAGAGATCCAAGTGAGGCCAAGGGCACATGCCCAACCTGAAGACTGACCATCATGGGAAATGGAGAGATTATTATTCCATTGTACCTAAATCCCACCAATTCAGAGTGGATGGGGGCAGGCCTCCTCCTAGCCCAGCCACTCTTAGGTCATGAAAAGACCGAGGTAGGAAATGTGCCAATGGCTCAGGAGGCAACCTCTTCTCTCACTTCTGCCTGGTCCTGTGAACCACTTGGCCCAGCCCCTATGTCCAGCACTGGCACTCTTCTGTGCCAGGTCTGAAATACTTGCCAGCACCTAGAACCCCTTTCTCCCTTTTAGTTTGTCCTGCTTCTAGCTTCTAGTTTGGTTACCTGCTTCCATTTTCAGCCTTGGCTCCGCTCCCAGATAGGGCTTTGTCCTGGTTCAGGGGCTACACTTTGGCTTTTCCAAAGTTGTAAGGGCCCCCTTTCTCCCCTACCATGACCTGCCTTAGCCAGATCTCCTCCAGGATCTTATATCTTCTTCTCGGGATCCCTGGGGTCACACAATCCCCAGCTCTAAGAGTGAGCTCTCCCTGCACATCAGACACATCCCAAACTCTAAAATGCCCCTGGATCATGAGTGATGTTGCTCTTCTGCTCCTCAGAACAACACAGACATTCTTTGAGATCCAGGATTTGTGTGTGTGTGTGTGTGTGTGTGTGTGTTGTGTGAGTGTTTGTTTTGGTTTGGTTTGTTTACTGCAGAAGAGCCCAGAGACATCATTTTAACAGGAAAAAAAAATGATGGTGGAAACTCAAAAAAATTAAATGTAGGAAGTGAGTCTAAAAGGACTCATCCAAAATGTTTAAGCTGGCAGGACCCTTGGAATCCATCTTCCCCTTTTCCTCATTGTAGGGAAAGGGCTGGTGGTCATTTGACCAAGGCCCCAGAGGACAGTGGGTATGGCTAGGACTAGAACTCTGAACCCCTATTTCTTGGCCCACTACGTATCCTATCATATGTACCAATTTCTACTTGGTGGGTTTTAGTCAAATGGGCATAGCTTTTGGTCTCTAATAGCAAACCAGATTCCCCCCCACCCCACCCATGCCTCCTACGCACCACAGTGTGCATGGTGCTCATCAGAAATCTCTGTTCATAGACGGCCCCTCATTAGTAAGTCATGGATCCCTTTCCCCTTCGTGATGTTTGTCCCTTTGACCTTGAATTGGATTTCTTGCTTTGGTTCCTCCCCCAGAGCTCTGCTGCAGCTTCTTGCTTCAACGATCTCTCCTCGGGCTCTCTGGGACTCCAGCCTGGCTCACTGACAAGTGTCCAGTAGGGTTAGCCTGCCCCCTCAGGAAGGGGGTGTCTAAATGCCCCTTTAAATGATGCTCCGTGAGCGTCTGCTAATGGCAGCATCAGTAGTCCTGAGCAAGGGCAGGGGGCCGTGCCCAGAGCCACACTTAATTTGAATCTATAGCTGTTGAGGTGTGGAAGGTGTCCCATTAGTGTCAGGAGGTGTGGTTTCCCCTTATATTTTTCTCCTCTTTCCCTCTCTTTAATGCCTTTGAATAGCCAGGACTAGTGTCGTGCTTAAAGAATTTTCAGTAAAGCTGGAGTTGCTTTGCAGAGGTTTACAGACAGATTCCATGCTCAGGACTCTCCCAGGCAAGTGCAGGATGCCTTCCAGGTACTAAAAGGACAGCTTAATGAACACTCCTCAGATACCGTGATGGGGACTCGGGCCCAGAGCCAGGCTTCTTGACCCTGTGACGAAGAGAAAGCCATTATCACCTCATAAGCCTTCTCTATGCCTGAATGTTGTACTCTGACCAAACAGACCAGGCCCCCCACCTCCTTTCCACATTCCCGGACAGAAATGAGAGAGAAGCCACCACTCTCAGGTAACCGATACCTGCTCTGGGAAACATTTCCTTCCTGCCCACCTTCACGGAGCTGCAATCCCAGGGTCTGGGCTTTCCTGGGAAGGCCACCCTGGGGTCCGGGGGGAGGAGATACAATGGTCTCCATTGTTCTTCCCAGGCAGAGAAGGTTCCTGATGAAGTGTATGAGCGCACAGCAGCAGAGGAAGGCATTTCCTAGCGCGTGCGCTCTAGTTCAATTTTGCTTTCAGAAAAGGCGACTTTGGCAAGTATCAAGGTGTCTTGAGACCACAGCAAACCCCAGACGTGCACTCAGTAGCATCCTCCTCCTGTATGCTGTCACATCTTTGACTGATCTGGGAGGGCTGCCACGACAACAGGGAGTCCGCTGAGCCTGGAATAGCCAGCACGGCACGTAAGCCTTCTGGCCTCTGGCTGCACAAGCCAGTGCCTCAGACAGCAGGAAGCACGAAGCCTGTCCCTGACCCATGGTTCTCCTCTAGGGAAGCTTCGAGGGCCAGTACCTACAACAGGGCCTACTACATGATGTCTTCATTCATTCATTCATTCGTTCATTCGGCGTCTGTTTACTGAGCCCCTGAGCACTGGACATGCAATGGTGAGCAAAGCGTCCTCCTCCTCTCTGTAGCCAACACTAGTCGGATAATCATACAAACACATTTCCTAAAATTATCAGTGCCAAGGATCACGTGAAAAGATAAATCAAGTCTGGTTGGTATTGAGGCCACAGAACACTGCCCCCTCCCTGCATGCTGTCTGTGAAAGGACCCGCCATTGCTAGGCTGCCAAGATCAATCAGACGTTGCTGTTATTTAGCAGATTCATAAATGAAAGACTTCTTCCCAAGGCTCTTTCCACTCAGACCTGGTGATCACCTGTCCCGTGGGCCATCACTCCCCTGTCCGGTGGCAGGGCAGGCATTCCTGGGTAATCACCGCTCTCTCACCTACTAAACCCCACAGGCGGCTCAAAACAGGGCTACAAAGGGCCAGCACTAAGGCTTAGAAAGTGGTGTGGGCTTATCAGATGCAACTACCGGCCTCCAGGGGTCTGTAACATTAACTCTAACCTTTGGTTGTACATTCTGATCACCCAAGGAGATTGAGGAAGAAGAAAGAGAAGGAGAAGGAGGGGGAAGGGAATAGGGAGGGGGAAGAAGTGAGAGGGAGGAGGTGAGGGGAAGACCTACCACATCCTGCCCAGTTAAGGAATATTCTTTGGGGATGGGACCCAGGCATTACTGTTTTCTCCAGTCTTTCCAAGTGAGTCTCATGTGAACCCAGGGCTGAAAATATCTGAATGTGTTCATACCAACACAGTTTAAATGAGGCGACACAACATCCCAAAGGCCCTAGCTCCAATTCCATCACCAACCTGTTTCTAGGTCACATGAGCACTGGCCCAGCAGTTGGAGTTAGGAAAAGTGATAGAGATACAGCATAAAATCTATTTACAAAGACTTTTTAGACACAAAGGAATTACTTCAAGAAAGATCATCCTCTTAATGGCATTTAAGAGTTGCTTCATATGTGATGATTAAAAAAAATGAATTAAATCATATGCGATGATTTAAAAAAAATGAATTAAAAAAATTTCAGAATTAAAAGCAACTTTAGATACTACTTTGAAGCCACTTCGAATCCTAATTTTCTTTAGGATGTATTTACTTATTTGGGGGTGGGGAGGGCCCAAGAGAGAGGGAGAGAGAGTCCCAAGTAGACTCTGTGCTGAGCACAGAGCCCGACACAGAGCTCGATGACAAGACCCCAAGATCGGGACCCAAGCTGAAACCAAGAGTCAGACACCCAACCAACTGTGCCCCCCAGGCACCCCTTGAACCCTAATTTTTAAATGGTAGAAGCTGAGATTCAAAGAGATGGGAATTTTTACCACTAACTAATGGCTGACTGGGAATAAAGGCAGCCCCTCTTGTCTCTCATGCCAGTGGCAAAGCTTGGAGGGACCAGCACTCAGGGACCACCAGCCTCACCGCTTAAACCGGCATTTCCTTACCTACCTGTCTACCTTCCCGCCTACCCCACAATGCATCCCATGGTACAGGCTCTACTTTTGGGTTATGTGGTCTGGCCTTTGCAGGCCTCTCCATGAGCCGGTGTTCTCTGCCTTATAAACACTTGTGTTCATTGGCAACTGCTCCTTATATGCTCCCAGTCAGGCCACTCCTGGCCTACCAACTGGCCACCTGCTGGGAATGTCTGTCTCCTCAAATACAGATTCTGCCCATGCCCTCGCAGCCCACAGCCTCCAGCTCCCTCCCCAGGGAGAAAGAGACAGATCTTCCTTGGCATCATACTATGTCTACCAAACATTTCTAAGGGGTCAGATCATCCTTCTTTAAGCATTTTATGATTTACAGTTAAAACAGGATATGGTTTAGACACTAGGCCCAATCTTTCTTACAAGTATTTTTTACCCCCAAAACTCAAAATCTCACATAGATGAGGTGGGTGTCCCTGGAATTGTTCTGTTGGTTCTACATGCAAATGAGGCAGAAAAGGAGAGTTGTAAGCTGAGATCATATATAGAGTCTGGACAACAAGATCTTGTCAGGTGTGATTCTGCCTTGAAGATTTCTTCTTCCTTTTTTTTTTTTTTTTTAAGATTTTATTTATTTATTTGAGAGAGAGAGCACAAGCAGAGGGAGCAGCAGGCAAGAGAGGGAGAACAGGCTCCCCGTTGAGCAGGGGATCCTAGGACTCTGGGATCATGACTTGAGCCAAAGGCAGAAGCTTACCCAACTGAGCCATCCAGGCACCTCTGCCTTGAAGATTTCTGTCCCCTTTTCCTCTTACTGCCTCATACACTGACCTTGTAGTGGCCTCCTCAACTGTCACTCTCATTTCCTTGCTCAGCTCACAACCTTGAGTCTTCCCACCTCCAATTTATCCTGAGTCCAGCTGCCGGAATACTGTTCCTAAAGCAGAACTGTGCTAAGCCCTGTTTCTGGCAAAGGCATCCTTAAAGTGAAAAAAAAAAAAATAGTGGCTCCTCATGCAATCCTAACACTCCACAGAGAGTGTGACAGAGTGGGGACATGCATCAGGCCTGTAAGGCAGGGAGGCTGGAGGAGCAGCCTCAAGGGACCTGTAGAGAATGGTGAGTCTAGAGCCCAGCCTTGGACACATGTGAGTGCTAGTAATGTGTTCATGGCCTTCGAGTCAGTGTGGGTTTATGGCCGAAGGGGCCTCCCTTGGTGGTCTAGGATTCAGCAGAGAGGCCTAGAGTGAGTCTCTGCTCCCTCCCTCAGGCTCTTACCTATTATGTGTAGATGTGAACTGTGGCCCCAGAGACACAGCACCCTTGCGTGAGATATAATCCGAACATGACTCACCACCTTCTAAATAGAGTCCAAGTTCCTGGTAAGACCCTTCTCAATCAGCCCTGCTTACTTGGTCCTCCCTTTACATACCTTCTGCTCCCATCAATCTGAATTCCCAATCTCCTTACCTCCCCAGAATTTCCTTCCATCACACCCTGCTCCAGTTTTTCCCTCTATGTGACACACCCATGCGGCAGCCTTCTCATAGCCTAACACCTTCCATTTCAATGCCACTGCTGCTGGAAGGGCCCCCCAATCCTTCCGAACTCCCTCAGCATTTACTCCTTTAGAACTGACGCAGCCCCTTCTGGTATTTTAGAGGTATTCACAGTAAGTCTTGAACTGTCCTGCATTCCTTGAAAATGGATTTCATGCCTCATCTAAACTTGGAACACCTGAAGTCTCATGCTTAGACCATAAACTACAATGACAGTGAATCTGGCCCCACCCTCTGACTGTTCTACAGTCACTCACCTGACCTCTACCCTCTGACTTTGTTGATGCCTCATGATTCCCTCCACCCTCTGACATCCTTTGTGCTCTGATCTGACATCTGCCCTCTAACTCCGGTGAGTTCTTCTCTGACTTCTATCTTTGATTTTGATCCTCCATCCCGAGGTGCTCTATTCTCGCCTGTACAAACTAGAGCTAGGACATTTGGGTCCTAGGCTGGCTCTGTCAAACTCTAGCCACATGGCTCTGGGCAAGTCACTTAACCTGCAGGGGCCTCCTTGTCTTCATCTAGAAAAAGAGGACATCAACCCAGATGATCTCTAAAGTTCTTTGTAGCCTCGATATTTTCTGTCTCAAAAATCCAAATGGTATACATGTTAATCTTCTCTATACACACATTTACACTGTCATTATATTTATATTAAAGGGGGCATACAACAAAATGCAAGCAGCAGTTCTAATAGATCCCAGGGATTTTTCTGACCTCCTGTTCCAACAGACCCTTTCCTCAGGGAACACGCCTTTTCCTGCAGTCTTTGAACCTCTCACAGGCCTGCTCATTATTTTGTTGTCTGAAGAGACAGGAACATTTCTGTGATTAATTAGGCAAAAGGCCCTGGTGCTGGTTGTGCAAGAACCATCAGATAATCACGCCTTTGGGGTGCTCGCCAGGCTTGGGGAGCAGCCGGGCTGGGGTCCTCAGAGGGCTGATTAACTCTGGGAATCTCAGGTCTGCCCTAGACACATGGCTGCCTTAGATGCCATCCTACTTTATAGGAACAGTCAAAGGCTCGCCTCCCGGGGTACTGTAGGGGTGGGACGGTCAGGGTCACAAAGTTTCCCCACTGAGATGAGCCCAGCAGCAGAGCCGGGGGACTCCTGAAGCAGAAACCGTTCACACAAAAACTTTGAAGCTTTTCTGGAGGAGCCCCAGTATTCTACATCTGTATCTCAGAAGTGACCTGGGTTTGGAGGAGTAGAAGAGAGCATGTGGTAGGGCTCTGCCCCAACCCAGCTCAGCTTTGACCTGCGGATTCATTTCTGAGGACTGCTGTAACAAACAACCATCATTTGGATGGCTTAAAACAACGGAAATGTATTATCTTGCATCTCTGGAGGCTAGGCGTCTGAAATCAAGGTGTTCATTATGTTGGTTGCTGCTGGAGGCTCTGAGAGAGGATCTGTTCCATGACTCTCTCTTTGCTTTTGGTGGTTGCCAGCAACCGTGGCATTCTTTGGCTTGTAGACACATCCCTGCAGGCTCTGTCTCTGTCTTTGTCTGACTTCCTTTCCGTGTGTCTATGTCTCTATATCCAAGTCTCTCTCTCCTTTCACTTATAAAACACCTTTCATGGAATTTAGGGTCCACCCTAATCCAGTATGACCTTATCTTAAATTGATCACATCTGCAAAGATCATATTTCAAAAAAGTAGGTTACATTCACAGATGCCAGGGGTTGGGACTTGAACATACATTTTGGGGAGACACAGTTAAACCCCCTACAACCTGCACCTGCATTTGACTTCATTTAAAGAAAGCATTCCACAACTCAAAAAAAGTTAGAAGTCAAGGTTGTAAATTATGGGAAGGATTATGATTAAAACCTTCCTGCTCCAGAATTTCCACTGAGGCTGAATGCCAGCCTTACTAGGGCCCTGTGAGCAGAAAACTGACCCTCTGACAACTCTTCCCCATGCTCGGCCCTCTCAATTTTGTCCTACTATGTAAGACAGTGTTCAATCAGAGAAGCAGAACCTTATGGAAGCTCATAAAGCATTCTCTATATGGCCGTCCTCTTCCCCGGAGCTTGAGCTTCTGTCCTGAGCTTGAATGCTACAGGGCAGACAGGAAGGGAAGATGGATATGAAGTGGGAGAGAGACAGAACAAACCAGAACCTACAACATAAGCTGCATCCCACGAGGTTAGACCAAAACCAGTTTAGCTCTTATGACCTCAAGTTCTCTGACCTTGTTGATGTGGGTGTCCTGCAAAACCCAGGGCCCTTCGTCATGGAGCAAACACACACGTCTGGCCCAGGAGTCAGAGAAGCTGAAGTATTCAGGGAGGGCGTACTGGTGGCCTGCCTGGCTGTTGCCTGACAGGCCACAGATAAGAGACAATGCGTGTGAGCTACAGAATGGATGCTTCCCCACAAGAATTTCTCTGGTTGGGCAACAGAACTGGAAATGTAAAGGAAAAGGAATTCTGGGAAATGTAGTTCAGCCCAGCCAATCACACACTTTACGAAGCTGCCATCTTGAATGAAGGCCTCTCTGTCAGTGCCTTTAAACTCCTTGTCCATCTCTCACTGGGCTAGGAGTTCGGGACCAGGGAGTGCGTCTTCCTCATCTCCATACCTCCACGCTGTGTATAGTACCTAGGATTCAGTATTAGGTGTTCACTAAATGATCATGGAATTGCACAGACCTGAACCACAAGGAGACAGAACCTCAAGACAGATCCCAAAACAATCCTAGTGGTTCAGCTAGACTAGACAGACTCAGGACACATCTATCGAGCACCGTGTGCTAAGGCTTGTGCTATCTTAGACGCGGCCTTTTTAATTTGATGGCAACACTGAGAAAAGTACATGCATCTCTATTTTCAGATAAACAAATAAATCTTCTGGGAATTTAAGACACTTGTTTGAGGTCACATGTTTAGACAAAAGCAGGCTTAGATTTAAATCCAAATCTTCTGAAGCCATGTCCACTTCCAGCTCACAACTGGCTAAGGAACCTATGCCTTCAGCCCTGCTTTCAGGCAATATTAAACATATCAGCAGCGTCATAGAGAAGAACATCTAATTTGACTTTGAACGGCTGGACTCAGCTCTCAGTGGTGCTCTGAAGAAAGTGGAAAGTGCTGTTCCAGAGGCAATTAACCCTGAGTAACAGGAACTCTTAGCAAACCTAACGCGTCACATGCTAGAGCAGGAGTGGCTATTTCCAAGGGAAAAGTGTGAATTGCATATGAGATCCTGCCACCCCTCCAAGCTCTTCAGACCTGGCTATGACTCTCCCAGCAGCAATCTGTTGACTAAATTAACTAATGAGGGCGGTTGATCTGGACGGCTTCTCCAGACAGAAGTGACAGTAGCCAATGGAGAAGAGCAGGGAGACAAGAGCCAAGGAACAGTTCTGTCCCCGAACGGCTTCCAGGTGGGGGGCCTGGATCAGGAAGAGAATGAAGACTGGCCATCAGGAGCCAAATCCATTGGGTGGGTTAGAGAGGGGGTGTGGAATATCAATTCTAAAAATCATGCTTCCTATTCCCCTCAGCAGCAGCAGAAGGTTGGAGTTCTTAAGAAGTTCAGGCTTGGAGACCTCCTGAGGCTACTTGTGGACATAACAGGTCAAGAAGGAGGGCCTGTCAGAATGATAAAGTCATCTGGGAGAAAAGATAAGGTTCTCCAGCAAGACCAATCAAAAAATTAAAGTATAAAAAAATTCAATAGAACATTGAACATATTCTTACAGTGAATATTTTTTTAAAAACCTGCCTAGTAGATTTTTTCTTAATATTTTGTTATTGTGCTTTTGAATCCAGTACTTACATCCTATCCATTTATACTTTTTATAGTCCTTTCTCAGATTTTTTTTAATTTGCATTTATTGGGGTTCTAATCTTCTTGTTTGCTGACTACAACTCACAGGGAACCATCTGTGTGTGTGTGTGTGTGTGTCTGTCTGTAATTTGAATTGTAAGCTCATCTGCAGTAGCCTTGGTAATAATACCATGTAGTCTGAGGTATGGGAATTTTTTTTTCAGGAAAGTACTGAATTTATTTTTGCAAGGCATCTCAAAGATATCTTAGCTGGGGAAGAGTTTCTCAATGTCATAGTTATAGGCTTCATGAGTAGTGTAAATTTCAAATGCAAGTCCACAGAAGAAGCAAAGTTAGTATTTCGATTTCTTAGGGGAGATTTTTTTTTTCTCCTCGGAGGACTCAGGCAAAGACAATAAATTCCGGTGATCTATATTTTCCACCAAGAGTAAAAGTTTTATTGTGATTGTCAAGGTGATAGTTTAGGTCTTAATATATTATTCACTTTTTTTCAGATGTTACGTCATCAAGGATGAAATTCCTAACCTGACTCAAGTCCACTATATTTTTTTTAATTTTTAATATAGTCACCTCACCATACTGTAATTATTCATTTTTAATTGATTTTGGTAAATGTTTCATGCTTTCTTTGTCTTTATCAGGTTTTTTCCTTTGTATAATTGTAAACATGTTTAACAATTAAAATTTTGTTGTATTTTAAAATCTATATAAATAAAAACATACTTCTCGTCCTATTTTTTCTTGAATAATCTTGATTTTTAAAAGTAATGCAGTCTGATTTTTTTATTTGCATTTGTTTAACTTGTGTTTGATTCAAACATTTGTTTTGCTTCTTTCTAAGTCACTTTCTTCACATATGAGCTTTTTTCCACAATTTGAGATTTTCACTCATATACTCATGTAACCAATGTGTACTTCTTTTTTTTTAATGTTTCCTGGAGTTTCCTTGTGCTCTATTCAATTTTATATTTTAGCATTTGGACTGAGTTCTTTTACTGATTTAAAACAGATAAACTGTGGTTATCTTAATGCTGTACAGTCTTTATCATGGCTAATGATATATGAGTTTCACTTTATAACCAAATCTTAGACTTGAATCTGGGTTTAAATTCAACCACTAATATGTTCACAGAACATATTTTCCATTTGTAAGTACTTTGTGTTGTTTGGTTGGCAATGGCACAGGTCTTCAGTGTTGGTTATATTTCCTTTGAGAACACCAAGACTTTTCAATGGCTAAATGGGTATAGGCAGTTTGAATACAATCATATTCCAGATCTTCAAATTCCATATATACTTTTTTCTACAATCTGCTTGAGAATTCACCTCTCAACAAGGCTTCAGATAAGTTCTCCTTCCCTTTTACACTCATCTTTAGCCATACTTCTCATACAACTATTATTTTCCTATGATGCATTCCTCCATAATACAAACCTCCTAGACATGAAACCTATGTTTTTTTGAATGTGTGGTATCAGGGAAGCTCATTCTGACAAGAAACCATGAGCTCACCAGTTCTGTCCATCTTATTAAGAAATTTTCCCAATAAAACTTTTTGTGTTTATTTTTTCAAATGTTTTAATATATTTATAGTTTTAGATCATGTACACACTAATAATTAACATCATGATACGTCAATTCAGTATAAATCCTTTAACCCTTAGAGCCATATATTCCTAGGAAATAAAAATAAATAGTAAATTTATATTTATGTATATCTTTTTGGCTGTGAAGATATACAACAGACAAGTTTTATATATGGTTCTAAGAGTCAATAAGAAGTCATGATAGTCAGGAAGAGACTCTTGGGCCTAAGAATGTATTACATTAGGATATAACTCTGGAAGGACATAGAATAAATGTGTAAGGTAAAGCAGAAGGAGAAGTGATGCAGAAGTTCTAGCAGTTTTAAAAAGCTTATTATTTTATTATAGACAACAGCAGAAAGCAAATCCCTATGATTTTTATATTGCATTGGATGCATTTTAAAACAGTGAAGCAAAGCATTTATTTAAAAAATATTCATATGACCCTACCATCCATCTCCTCAGTATTTATCCAAAAGAAATGAGAATATATATCCTTATAAAGACCCATATGTGCAAATTCATAGAAGCTTTATTCACGATCATCATAAAACAGAAACAGCCCAAATGCCCTCATCTGGTAAACAAATATTGGTATAGCCATACAATGGCACAGTGCTCAGAAATTAAAAAAAAAACACAACTCCTGATACATGTAACAACATGCATAGCTCACAAATATATTATGCTGAGTGGAAGAAATGAGAGGCTACAGGCCAAGGACTATGTGATTTCATTTATATATCATTCTGGAAAAGGCAAAATTCTAGAGACAGAAATCAGATCAGTAGTTGACAGAGGCTGGGGTGGAAAAAGAAGTTGACTACAAAGCAGAACTTTTGGGGATGACAAAAATATTCTATATCTTGATCGACATGGTGATTACATGACTACATACATTTCTCAAAACCATCAGAATGTACATCTAGGAAAGGCAATTTTACTCAATGTAAGTTATACTTCAATAAAGCTGATTTTAAGAAAAAAAATGTTTACTTTTTATATCATTTGCAACTATTATAACTTGTGATGCAAAATTTCAATGGCTAGTTAAAATATGCAAAGACATTTTAGACAGTATTCTTTTTAAACAGGAGGCAAGTAAAAAAGCTAAAAACCGTTGGGCTTCCTAAAAAATGAATGTCTGAGAATGTATTTCCGTTTCACCTATAGTGAATGATAACTTAGCTGGATATAGAATTATTGGATCTTAATGTGTTGTCCTTTGTAAGGTAACAGTCACTGCTCCCTCACCACCCAAAGCTTACTTTTGCACTGGAGAAGAATGTGGTCAGGCTAATCTATTTAAGGGAATTTGATTTTGTTTGGTTTCTACATGGATGCATGTAGAGTGTTTTTCTTTGCCTTCAAAACTCAAGTTCTCAACAGGACAAATCTGTTCACTGCTTCTACAGTACATTTTGCCTCTAGTTCTTGAGTTCTTTTCAGTTCAAAAATTGAGAATTATTTTTTTAGATTTTCTGTCGTGTGTCATTGCTTCAGACCCACTTTTTTCTGGTTCCTATTTTGGGAGAAGAATGAGGCAGAAATCTCTAAATATCCGTATATATTAGACTTCTATTCTCTGCTTTTCACATCTACCAAGTTACAGCTTGTTTTCATCTCTTTAACCTGTTGCCTCACATGTTAGGAGACATTCCTACATGTGTCCTCTATATCACTGGTAAGTTTTCTGCCAAGCTTATTTTGTTCTTTAGGCTTTCTAATACAATTTAAATACTGTCAAGACATCGTCAGCATTCTTTCTTTGTCTTCTCCAGCTCCCTTCTGCAGTTTTGCTTCTCTCTGTCAGCTTCATTCATTTCTTAGTCTTGTACCTTCCCACACTGACTTAATTAAAACCCAAAGCAGAAAAAGTAAACCATTTACTTCTGCTTCTGCCCATCCAGAGCTATGGTTTTCTTTTTCTATGTTGTAGATCTCTTTGAATAGATGTTTTCTGTTATTTGTTTTCCATATTCTTATTCTTGAATGATAAAAGCTCTTTCAAGACCAGATGTTTAGCAAAAGAGAGGGTGGTTGAAGACATTCCCTTTGGATTGTCTCAGTGTTCACCTGATGTGGTTAGAATTTTTCCTTCCGATTGTAAGAGGTAGGTCTAGCAGATGTCATTTTGTATGATTTGTTCAGATGCAGCAGCCTGGGAGCCTCGGAGGGAGGACCTGACCTGAGAGCACTCCCAGTGGGAGGAGGTATCTTTGCACATCCTCGTGTTTGTTGGAAGGTGCTGCAAGGCCACCAGTCCCATATTAGGCTTCTGTTTGGACTCACCTATGTTTCAGGCACCCCTGACTTTTAGCCTTGAACCAGAGAAGTCCTGGTACTTTCCAGCGTTCTGTGTGGGAGGCTTCTGCAGCTTATTCACACACTGGTGATCTATTCCAGCAAAATGTGATGGCAGCTCAGTGCTCCTGACTGTCACGAACATCATCCTCACAGTTAACCACTGCGGTTCTAAATTAGGAGACAGCAGAACTTTCTCCAATACTGCCCTGCCAACCCACCACGTCACTTCCTCCAGAGGATATGTGGGGATCCAACTTTAGCCTTCCTTCAACCTGGCTCCAGGTCCATTCATTACATGTAGCAGAAATTTCTTGAAACTTCTATAGATGACCTTCCCTCTGGTTTCTAAGCATAAGTTTTTATCTTATTATTTTTAAACCAGTGAATCTAGAGTTTAAACATTTAACTCAGGACTTGAAAATAGGACATCCGGTGTCTAATTTCACAACTCCCTCTAATTCAAAAATTGGTTCCTGCTTTTAGGCATGCACAATTCAAAGTTTAGGTGACAAATCAGAGGAGAAAATGGTGTCCAGATGAGAACCAGGAACACTGTTGTGATAACTGTGATAAAAATGTGATTTGCCACAGTGAGAAGAGATGCTCAGACCCCCAACCAGCTCCTGTCCTAGCCATGCCCCATGTATAAAATGCTTTTTTCTGACCTGCATTTAACTGACTCACTGGATTAAGACTCACTGATTCCTCCACATTCTGAACTCCCGTAGCCCATAGTCTGCTTGCTGGCGTGCTGCATGTCACGGCTCCCGTCCCTGGGGTGTGTGTGTACACTCACATCCACTTGTCTTGAACTGTATACTTAATAAAATAGCATCCATTCCTGATTAAAATGCTTCAAAGTACAGGGATAGAGGGAACATTTCTCTACTTCATAAACTCTACCTATGAGAAACCCACAGCAAATATCATCCTCAATGGGGAAAAGCTGACAGCCTTCCCTTTGAGATCAGGAACATGACAAGGATGCCCACTCTCACCACTCTTGTTCAACATAGTGTTAGAAGTCCTAGCAACAGCAATCAGATAACAAAGAGAAATAAAAGGTATTCAAATTGGCAATGAAGAAGTCAAACTCTCTTCACAGATGACATGATACTTTATATGGAAAACCCAAAAGACTCTACCCCCAAACTACAAGAACTCATACAGCAATTCAGTAATGTGGCAGGATACAAAATCAATGCACAGAAATCAGGGGTGCCTCGGTGGCTCGGTGGGTTGAGCCTCTGCCTTCGGCTCAGGTCATGATCTCAGGGTCCTGGGATCAAGTCCCTGCTTGGCAGGGAGCCTGCTTCCTCCTCTCTCTCTGCTTCTCTGCCTACTTGCGATCTCTCTCTGTCAAATAAATAAATAAAATCTTAAAAAAAAAGAAATCAGTTGCTTTCTTATACACTAACAATGAAAATACAGAAAGGAAAATTAGAGACTCGATTCCATTTACTATAGCATCAAGAACCATAAGATATCTGGGAATAAACCTAACCAAAGAGGTAAAGGATCTATACTCAAGGAACCACAGAACACTCATGAAAGAAACAGAAGAAGACACAAAAAGATGGAAGACCATTCCATGCTCATGGATCAGAAGAATAAACATTGTTAAAATGTCTATACTGCCTAGAGCAATCCTATACTTTCAATGCCATTCTGATCAAAATTCCACCAACATTTTTTGAAGAGCTAGAGCAAACAATCCTAAAATTTGTATGGAATCAGAGGAGACCCTGAATTGCTAAGGAAATGTTGAAAAAGAAAAACAAAATGGGGGGCATCATGTTGCCTGATTTCAAACTTTACTACAAAGCTGTGATCACCAAGACAGCATGGTACTGGCACAAAAACAGACACATAGACCAGTGGAACTGAGTAGAGAGCCCAGATATGGACTCTCAACTTTATGGTCAACTAATCTTCAACAAAGCAGGAAAAAATATACAGTGGAAAAAAGACAGTCTCTTCAATAAATGGTGCTAGGAAAATTGGACAGCTATGTGTAGAAGAATGAGACTTGACCATTCTCTTACACCATACACAAAGATAAATTCGAAATGGATAAAAGACCTCAATGTGAGACAGGAATCCATTAGAATCCTAGAGGAGAACATAGACAGTAACCTCTTTGACCAATCAGCCACAGCAATCTCTTTCCAGACATGTCTCCAAGGCAAAGGAAACAAAAGAGAAAATGAACTTTTGGGACTTCATCAAGATCAAAAGCTTCTGCACAGCCAAGGAAACAGTCAACAAAACAAAGAGGCAACCCACAGAATGGGAGAAGATATTCAGAAATCACATTATAGACAAAAGGCTGATATCCAAGATCTATAAAGAACTCAAACTCAACACACACAAAACAGATAATCATGTCAAAAAATAGGCAGAAGACATGAACAGACACTTCTCCAATGAAGACATACAAATGGCTATCAGACACATGAAAAAATGTTCATCATCACTAGCCATCAGGGAGATTCAAATCAAAACCACATTGAGATACCACCTTACACCAGTTAGAATGGCCAAAATTGACAAGACAGTAAACAACAAGTGCTGGAGAAGATGTGGAGAAAGGGGAACCCTCTTACTCTGTTGGTAGGAATGCAAGTTGGTACAGCAACTTTGGAAAACAGTGTGGAGATTCCTTAAGAAATTCAAAATAGAGCTTCCCTATGACCCTGCAATTGCACTACTGGGTATTTACCCCAAAGATACAGATGTAGTGAAAAGAAGGGCCATCTGTACCCCGATGTTCATAGCCACAATGGCCACAGTTGCCAAACTGTGGAAAGAACCAAGATGCCCTTCAATGGACGAATGGATAAAGAAGATGTGGTCCATATATACTATGGAGTATTATGCCTCCATCAGAAAGGATGAATACCCAACTTTTGTATCAACATGGATGAGACTGGAAGAGATTATGCTGAGTGAAATAAGTCAAGCAGAGAAAGTCAATTATCATATGGTTTCACTTATCTGTGGTGCATAAGGAATAACACAGAGGACATGGGGAGATGGAGAGGAGAAAGGAGTTGGGGTAAATTGGAGGGGGAGACGATCCATGAGAGACTGTGGACTCTGAGGAACTAACTGAGGGTTTTGGAGGGGCGGGGAGGTGGGAGGTTGGGTGAGCCTGATGGTGGGTATTATGGAGGGCACGTATTGCGTGGAGTACTGGGTGTGGTGCATAAACAATGAATTCTGGAACACTGAAAAGAAATTCAAAAATTAAATAAAATTTTTTTTAAAAATCACACAACCAATTAAAAAAAATCACACAACCAATTAAATGCAAACATAAGAAAGAATTTTGTTTCTACAAAACCAAAGTGAAACACCTTGGAGAAAAGTTGGGAAGGAGAGTCACTAAACATATATCTACTGCGTGAATTAAGAACAAGACAACGGGGGCGCCTGGGTAGCTCAGTGGGTTAGAGTCTCTGCCTTTGGCTCAGGTCATGATCCCAGGGTCCTGGGATCGAGCCCCACATCGGGCTCTCTGCTCGGCAGGGATCCTGCTTCCTCCTCTCTCTCTCTGCCTGCCTTTCTGCCTACTTGTGATCTCTCTTTTTCTGTCAAATAAATAAATAAAATCTAAAAAAAAAAAATTACAAGACAACGCTAACAGATCTGGAAAGTTAAATAGTAAAAATCTAGAAGGGCTCCTTTTTCAGAGTGCTTTGAAGTTGTGGATCCACTTCAACAGAGTGAAAACTGCACGTCAGGATGATGCACTATGGGAACGACTTGTGCAAGAAAGATGATTCGGGAATCCAGTTCAATGAGCACATACAAAAGAAAGGTCTTTTCATGGAAATGATGAAACTAATTGCCTTAGTCTGTTCGGGGTGCTATAAAAAAATACCACGAAAGTCTGAGTGGCTTATACACAACAGAAATTTATTCCTCATAGTTCTGGAAGCCGGGAAGTCCTCACATGGTGGAAGGGGCTTGGGATCTCCCTGAAGTCTCTTTTATAAGACAAGAGACCCATTTGTGAGGACTCCACCCTCAGGACTGAAGCACCCTCCGAAGGCCCCACCTCCTAAAACCATCCCCTTTGAGGGCAATGAATCCAACATGTGAATTCTGGGAGGACACAAACACTTGTGCTCTGGAGCTAATGCATATTGACTTTGCTGACTCTCACCACTGGAGGGTAAGAGTCCGAAGGTAGTTGCCTCTGTACCAGTCTCTCTCTTGGCGTCTGGTTCTCTCTCTGCCTTTCTCTCTGTCTCTTCCCTTCGTCGCCTTCTCCATCTTTCACACTCTCTCTTTCTGTCACTGATTCTGTAACATTTGCTCTGTGTTTCTCTGTATGTGACTTGTGTGTTTTCCCTTCTCCCGGTTCCTCCCTCAGACACCAGCTAATTGTCCCTTGTTTCAGATACCATAGATTGACTAATGATGCGTGAGTAGCAGACTATTAACAATGCAGTCTTTGAGGAACCACAAACTCAGTCAGAACCCACAGGCATTTTCTGGTAAACCACTGTTAAGCCAGGCTCCAGCCGCTCTGTATCCAATATCCCAGCTCTCTTATTCAGGATTAGATCATCATCTTGGGCTCAATACCTAAAATTCTGGCCTTGAAGTTTTGAGGAACAGAGAGGGGGCATACACTACAAAAGCTGTTCTCAGAATCTGCATTAGTTGTTCAAAAATCTATTAAAGTGTGGAATCAAAACAAAATACCCATGTACCCCGGTCTATTTCGATGTGTGATTAAAACTAGTGAAGGATATCCTTGAGAAAACCCTGTCCTTCCCCCTAGTGGTCCAACTTGGACATAGAATCCTCGGCTTGACGGACCAGGCTTTGATCTACTCCTGTATTTCTCATGTGGTTTTGTCCTAAGTCTAGAATCCAAACTCACAGCTTCTCAATCAAAGTGTCTAGTGTTGTGGAAAGAGTGTAGAATGTGGAATAAGATGGAATTCCAACTATAAGACTTCGGGACCTTCTTTTACTTCTCTCAAATTCCATTTTCTTATCTATGTGGACATAATTTACCTCACAGGTTGTTGTGGGGATCGAATGAGATTAAGGCATGCATGATGTTCAAGCAACTGGTTTGGCCTCCCAAGTGATAAATCCTGCAATAAATATCTTTGCAATAAATCCTGAGAGAATTTTCCTCTCTTAAAGATTATGATCAGTGTAGGGGCACCGGGGTGGCTCAGTGGGTTAAAGCCTCTGCCTTCAGCTCAGGTCATGATCCCAGGGTCCTGGGATCGAGCCCCACATCGGGCTCTCTGCTTAGCAGGGAGCCTACTTCCTCATCTCTCTCTCTCTCTCTCTCTCTGCCTACTTGTGATCTCTGTCTGTCAAATAAATAAGTAAAATCTTAAAAAAAAAAAAAGATTATGATCAGCATAGGTTCTAAACAACGTGATCAAAGAACCCCAAATGCTGAGGTTCACTGTATCCAGAGATCACAACATTGAGTACTATGTCTAGGGAGACCTAACAATTGAGTTCAGATTACAGTTTGATCCTGTGTAATGTGAATGTGTCTGGGCAGACCGTGGGATAGTAAGATTCTTTCACAAATATGGACAGTATAACAGACACCACATCTGTTACACAGTGGTAAGTATTTGGGATGGAAATTCCCCTTCCTCTCTGCTCAACTAACTATACAAACAGGATGCCCCAAAAGAAGAAGGATCATTCTTCTGTCGAGGGCCTGTGAGTAACTGTGCTGCCTGGATGGAAAATTCCAGACTTCTCTCTCTTCCCTCTCACAACACACACACATGCACACACACACCGCATGTTAACAGTTGTAGAAACAAAGATGACTCTTCAAAATCAATTTCTGTGATAGTAGAGCATAGTTAAGACTGGAATTTAGACTCAGATACAAGTGGGTTTGAATCCGGATGCTGCCACTTAGCCAGCTATATGATGTCAGGAAAATAAGTCAACCTCTCCAAGCCTCAGCCAAACATCAAGCTAATAATACCAACTCTATAGGGCTATTGTTTAAATGAAGTGGTATCATAGCCGTTGGTGTATGGTACTTGACACACACAGCAATACTCAGTAAGTAGTAGTTGTAGTAGTAGATGCAGTTCTTTCTATTTAAAGCCTTATTTATTTTGAGAGAGAGAAAGAGAGCATGGGGTGGGAGGGGCTGAGGGAGAAGGAGAGGGACAGAATCCTCACGCAGACTCACTGCTGAGCACGGAGCCTAACTCGCAGCTCCATCCCAGGACCCTGAGATCATCACCTGAGCCAAAACCAAGAGTCAGATGCTTAACTAACTGAGCCACCCAGGCATGCCAGTAGATACGATTTTTGCTGGTGGTGTTGTTGTGGTCACCGTCACACTTCCCTAGATAGTGAGGGCTGAGGAGGAAACCAGGCAGCTCTAACTGTTCTACGATCCCAGAACAAGGGCTCACTGGGACTTTCTCCCTTTCCTCATTTTGTCTCAAAGGAGAACAGTGAATGTTTTCATGGTCTCCACAGGATGGGCACGAAATTTGTATCCAGTCCCCACACCCTCCACCCATCCCAGGGATACCTGGAAACCCCCGATGATTTGTGAGCCTCATACCAGCATTTAGGACTTTGAAATGAAAATGTTAGGTGACTTTATTCTGTGCCCTGGCAATTTCAGCCCTTCCAACAGTTTCAACAGCTTCTAGTCATAACCCTGTGATTTGAGAACAATGAATCTTAATATAATTGAGTTAACTGTATCATTTTTAATGTAAGACAATCTTGATTACAGCCAAAGGGCACCATTAATACGCTGAAGGAATGGCCGAGATTTTAGCATGTGAATGTTGTACAGAAAATAGAACTAATTAGCACTAATTTAATTCGAAGATTAAAGAAAATTCTGCTTTTAATTTTTAATTTAAGACAAACCATTTTACTCCGAACAAAGAAAGAATAATAAGTACATTTTTTCCATCTGACAGGCAATTTTTACTTTTGCATTATTACACTAATATGGGACTGTGGGAATCCTGACCCCATTAGAGATCAAATAATCAGCATTTAATTATTGACAGCAAATTAATATTTAATAAAGACACAAGGGTTCCGGTATACGAAAGAAAAGCACCAAGGTTCTGCTGACCCAGAAATGTCCAGAAGGTCCCTTAGTCAGAACGTGATCTCCTAGCCGAGGGTACAAGTCTGGATCCCCAAAGGGTCATGACAATTTATTTCCATCCCAGCTACCAAGATGAAGAGCAGGAAGCCCAGAGTCTGAGCAATTGCCCCTTTGAGTTCCTACTCCACCCCCCACCAGGTCTTCCTTAATCAAGCACTTAAGCTAAATAATACATCGAATGTCATAACCAAAAGGAGGACAGTCATAATAAAAAAATAATAAAAGAAGTGGCCAATCCCTCTTTTTATTCTGCAAAATAATACTGACTTTTCTTTGCTGTGGGACTGCTTGTCAGGGATAATTTCTAACCAAAGAAGACATAATGGATTTACAATGAAACGTTGATGCTTTCCCCCAGCCTCCCAAAGATTCTGAAAATAAGTACTATTACATTAGCAGTCTAAGGAAAGCCAAGAAAAAGCTGTTAGCTGATTTCCCGAGAAAGCCAGAGCTGTGTGCAGAGAGTGGCCTGTGGCCTGGTGGTGACCTGGTGTGGGCTCTAAAACCTGGCTGTACTCCCTTCAGATCTCAGCAGCAAAACTCAGACCAGGCCCCCTCTGGCCTGAGGAACTGATGGCAGCTGCTCCAGAGGGCAGTGTGCTTGAACCAGGATGAGGGACTGCGTATCCACCACCGGTTCCCCGGCTCCAGACCTTAGACTCTCACACTGTGGTCCCATCACCTACCGGTCTCTCCACTGGGGTGATCCCTAGGCTCCTCACATGGACCCTGTCCAATCCTGAGATCCTACACAGGGATGAGTCTCTCCTGTACACAGAAAATAGAAGTGCACCTCTTCATGGGGCCTCCCTTCCATTTATGGGGCCTAGGATATAGCATGTTGCCTAGAAATGCAGTTTATGCTAAGATGTATTACTGAGTGCTCAAGACTTCTGCATGCAATCTGTGTGGGCTTGAGTCAGCGGAGCGTTGTCCAGTAGGCAGAGTGGCTAAGGACACATTGTCCCTCACTGCTTACTAGCTGGGTGACTTGGCCAAGCCATTCAGCCTAAGTCTCACTTGTTTCATCTATAAAATAGGGATACGCTTCAGTAGACTAAATGAGTTAATCTACAAAAAGTGACGCATTGCATGGAGCACAGGGTGTGTTGTAAAACTATGGATTCTGTTATGCTGAAAAGAAATGAAAGAAAAAAAAAGAAAAAAAAAGAAAGATTAAAAAAAAGATAGATATCCATGAAAAAAAAAAAAGTGATGACATATAGCAAGGTCAATGTTAACATTTGTGAGGTGCAGAGGAGCCAAAACACATCTGTTAACCCAAGACAAAGGAAAAAAGGGTCTGATGCTGCTTGGCATACATGTATACATCCTACTCTCTTTGGGGCCCAAGTCTCTGTAGACAATATTTCATTCTGGGAATTGTTTTCCCCCATTAGTGTGGCTTCAGACGTCTGCCTTTGGGACTCACATCACCTCCCTCTGCAGTGCTTGGGTGGTGGAAGGGGTCAGGAAGGAAGCACACTGGCCCATGGAGCTCTCTGAGAGCTGTTTGCCCAGACAGAGCTTCCAGTAAGGAATTCATCGGCCATGGCAAGGGTTAGAGGACTTGCAGCAAGTTAATGAACTTGCTACGCCTCAGTTGCATAATCTCTAAAAATAGGAAGACAGTAGCACGTACTTAGGACCGCTAGGAGGTGCTGAACTGGACCTGGCAGACAGAGGGGACCACACCCCCCCGAGTGAGTGCTGAACCTCAGGAGCCTTATAACCCATCTGCTCAGTCCGGCGTATCCTTCAGATACCTGGCGTCTTAGTCCTACCACTTCCTCATTGACAAGCTCTACAAGGAAAGTTAACAACAGGCAAATACTCTTAACGAGACGCTCTCTGCCAGGCCAGCCTCCTTTTTGTAGAGACTAAGGAAGGAATCATGTACACAGAATCACACAGCAGGTGAGCTCAAGGAGCGTGTGTATTGTGGCTGTTTGAATTAGGGGAACAAAAGAGAGGCGCTTGATGGTATTTTGTTTACATCTCAGTGAGTTGACTTTATAATGTTTGAATAAAGCAGGCACAGGATTTAGATTGAGAAAGCAATTGAACCTGAAATTCCAAGGTGCTTTGAGAGATCCAGAAGCTGAGAACAGCCTGCAGGGGAGGTATGTGTACAACAGGCAGCTGCTGATAAGATCCCACAACTTAGAAGAGTCTCCTGGATCAAGACTCAGCACAACGATGCAGGACAAATTCTTAGCATATCGATGCTTGATAAATCATAGCTACTGAAATCATTGGCACTGACCAAGATCTCTACTGTTTCTGCGTTGGATCGACACAGAATTGGAAGGATCCATTGTTGGGACATAAGACAACTTTGTCATGATGGGGAGATGGAGGTCCAGAGTCCGACTGCTGTCTTGAGGTTGCACAGTGAGAGTGAGACAGAGCCAAGGCACAAATCTGCTTTGCTTCATCCAGTCTGGAGTTTTCACTGGGAACTCTACCCTTCCCCCACCTGGGAAGTCAGCTGATAAGGGAAACTGAGGCAGCACCAACTTGGATGCCGGACCGTGCTCTGCTTCTACATGGGTTGGACTCCATAATCTCTAGCGACACCCCCAATTCTGAAGTTCTGTTTCTGTAGAGCTCCCCTAGCATATTCCTATGGACCCAATAACAAAGAACAGGACAAAATGGCAAATGCGTCTGGAGGAGAATTCCCAAGTGAGCATTTTGAAGGAACAGAGTCTTCTGAGTCCAGAGAGTCCTGCTAGTGAACCAGTCCCTTGAACCCTTAACCATCTGTCTTTTCCCACAAAAACGAGCTCTAGAACCAAGAGAGGCTGCATACTGTCCCGAGACCATCTGCCCAATGTCGTTCTTGCATAAAGAGACAATTCTGTCTGAGTAAATTCCAGGCCTGAAAGGGGCAAGTAGAGAAAACTCTGCAGATAAATTACCTGTTTTGCCCAAACACTGCTAAGGGATCTGCAGAACTCTCCCAAGATAGCAGACTAATATGACTCAGGCTTCATTTGTCACTGGCTCTAACCCAGCGGTCAGAAGCCTGTGGCTTACTCTTTCCCACTGTCAACACCCTGTTGTACTCTCAGATATAGATCTGATTCCTTGCCTTTTGTGAGGAAGGGGGTGCTCTGGTCCTGTATCCCATGGGTCCTGACCCTGCAAGCTATCTTCCCAGGCTCCCTTATCATCTAGCTGCCAGATGAATTCAGCCATCGGGAGGCACTGCAGGGAGTCCGGAAGGGAAGGCAGAAGGAAGGAGTGGCCTGGTGTTTCTCTGCCTCGGGTGGCTTCTCTGGCAGCGACTGCCTTTCCTCTTTGGCTCTGGGTCATACTGGACAGGCCTGCCTTAGTTCCACATTTCACTGGGTGACCCAAAATACTGCCTCTTCCCTCTGTCCCACCAGGCCCAGAGAAGTATACTGAGCAGTGCCTTCTTAATTTGCTAAGCTCTGGTCACAATGGTGTCTTCTGTTTGACTTTTCAGCTCCTCCAAAATTTCCTGTATTAAAACCCATCTACCATAAATACTTGAAACTCTCTTTTTTTTTCTGATTAGGCCAAAACTGATAGACACAGTGACTGAGATACGGCATAGCCCCTATATAATATTTGTATTTATCTTCATTTAAGTATACATAAGCACAGACAACATCCATCAAAGATTGTGATAATTGCCCAGCCCACCTCCATAAAGAAAGAGAGACAGGGAGCGGACATTTATTATCTGTTTTATGCCAGGCCCTGTGGTAATTTTTCCATTCGTTGTATTATTTAGTCCTTATAACAATATCAAGAGGCAGTCTTTAGTATCCAAATATTTAAGAATGAGAAAACTAAGGCCAAGAAAGATCAAGGAACTTGACAAATGCTGTGTTGCCTGAGAACAAGGATTTCAACGTTGATCTCCCAAGCAAGCCAGTATCCTTTCTTCTACACCAGAGTTGTAAAGGCATGCTCATTTTTAATTTGTTTTTATTGTGGTTGTTGCAATTGGCAGTCCAAACCGCTGTACAAATATCATCTTACTCTGGCCCCATTTTATAAAATTAATAAAAGCTCCTCTGTTCTGATAGCTCTGGTCAGAGAAAAAGGATGGACCCTTAAACTTGACCATCTCCTCTCCCAAACAGCATCACCCCAAGGGCTACTTGACCCATTTTGGAACCCCTTGCTCCTGTCCACAAAATGGACCTCTGTTTGGCTTCCTGTGTCAAGTCTCTCAACCCAAGCTCTACTTAGCTGCCCAATTAACTTCCCTCAATCTCCTCTCTCATTATGTTGTTCCCTGCTCAAAGAAGGTTTCTTTTTGTTGCCAGATTGATAAAAAATTCCTCTTCCTGGCATTGATGACCTGGAACAGGCCATTCTTCTCATGGTCTACACCCTTGACTCCACCGGAAGAAGAACTACTCCTGCATTCCAAACATTCCCATATTTTCCAACCTGATAGTCTTCCATATGATGTGTCCTCCTCCTGGAACACTTTTCTGCACATTCCCATTGGCACCTGCCAGGCCACCATTAATCCTACCTGGATCATTATAATTCACTTTCTCCGTGAAGCGGCCCAGCTGGGTGTGATTTCAGGTCCTAGATCTCTTTTCCTGATATTCTCATGATATTCTGACTCATCTTAGTTATTTGTGAGCATTTCACATCCTTGCTTGCGAACTGAGAATCATGCCTGTGTTTCCCATTGCTCCTGACATGCCTTGCATATTTTAGGCATTCAGTAGGGCTTGTTGAATTGAACAGAGTTGACAGTCATTTAGTTTAATTTAGTGGCAGGTCAGGAAAGCCTACTCTCCTAAGTTGTAAACTAGGCAAAGTTTGACATCCCTTATCCCATCCATATTTTGTTTCCCTCCCTGATGCCTCTCTCTCTCAGAGATCCTTTGTCCCCCCTACCCCATGTTGGCCCTTAAAAGATCCCTGAAAATAAAACATAAGTTCAGGAATAACTGAAAAGCTGAGCCTGGGAAGAGCCTTTCACCAGCCTCCCAAGGAAGGTGCCATCTGAGCCTCCTATCCCTAATGAAGAGAAGCTGACCCCTCACTGTCACGCATCAGAAAGCCTGAGCTAATGATGCCTAGCATGCCTCCTCCCGATGGTGGGAACCCTCACTCTTTTAAGTGAGGAAAGGGGTCCTGGCATCAGGCATTCCAAGTCTGGGGTCAGTCATGTTTCTTTCACTTTCACATTTGTTGTCCCACTCGTAAAGTATGACTCTTGCTGCTGTCATTTTACAATCTTCATATCCTTAAAGAAAATGCTCCTTTCCTCTTACCTTTGCTCTCCCTTAGCCCCATTCCCAGAGTGACTAATTTGCTCAGGCAGGGGCTTTCTTGTGTGCTTTAGCAAAAAGACATTTAAAGGAAATACAGTTAGGCTTCAAAGAGGCCAGAAATTCATTTGGCAGATTTTTGTGTGTCACTTTCTTTCTCTCTCCACATGGCTTCTCATCCCAGCCTGGGGTTCTTCTCACTGCATCTTGGCTTCCTCGGACATTTCAGTTCCCACTCTCCCATAACAGTGACAGAGAACACTGATTTGGCGCCTTTCTTGACCAGACCCTGTGTGACCTTTTAGCTTTAGGCCCCACCACTCTCTATCTGTGTCTTTCTCTTCCTACAGAGCCTCACAGTAGAGAACCCAGCTGGCTTGACCCAGGTCCGGGATCGATCATCACTGGGCCAACCATATGTTGTCAAGGCCCTGTGGTAAGGGTGGGCGGGGATGTCTAGACTCAGCCTTTTGGTGGAGGCCCTGGCTGAACTACTATTTCAAAGATGAAGGTATGAGTACACAGTCTGAGATACTTGTAGGAATCTCTGATGAGACTTCTTGGCTTATGAAGACAAAGTAGAAGGTGAGAGAAGAAAGGGGAAAAGGGAAGAAAGCAGGAAGGGGAGTAAAGGGGAAGGAGAGAAGGGAGAGTGGGTGAAGGGGGAAAGAAAGAAGGAAGGAAGGAAATACCACTAAAATGTGTTGAATCTCTACTATGTATTAAGCACAAGTTAAGCCCTGGAACTTCCATCATCCAATCCTGGCCTCACCGTAATTCCTCCAAATAGCTATGACCACTTCCTCTTCCCCTGTGGAAAAGACTCGGACTCAGGAAAGGGAACTGGGTCATCCTGCCATCAGTGGAAGAGCAACAGTTTGAACTGGTGGGTATTTGACTTCCGCACTCAGGCCTGTTAACAGTCTCATCTGAGGTGGAAATTCTGGGTGATAAATTTAAAGAATCACAGAAAAAACAGTTTTCCTTTAAACAATCAAAACAAAGACTGACTCTTGACTCTTGAAGACTGTGAATTGATATCTCACCGCACTGGTTACTTCTTTCTGCCTGATGGTTTAATTATTAGTAGCTCAATGAGTTTCATCAGAGACCTATTGTGCCGCTGTTGGCAAAACAACACTGGCATCTTGTGTTCAATAATTAAAAGCAGGAAAAACAAACATTCTCTTTGGAGCCCTGGATTTATAAATAGCAGTGGTGTATGACTCCTTTAATCAATAACTAGGCTACCTAGCCTGGTTTGGATGATACAGATGATGGGCCTTCTTGTTTCTTGATTCTCCTTGTCTGCTCTGAACTTACAAAATACAACTGGGCAGAGACTGGGTATGTTGGGTACCTGAGCTGTCTCAAACCCCGTCTTTTGGTCACATGACCATTAAAAGCTAATTTTCTAAAAAGGCTAAATCATGACTTTTAGATACACATGAGATATAAAATATGTAATGAACATGTGTGAAAGAAAGAGTTGGAAAAGAGGCTAAAACCTTTTCAAAGGAGAAATCAAAGAACCATAAGTTGATACAGAGTAAAGGAATGCTGAAATAAATTTAGAAACTGCTGTTAAACTGATTTGTTTTGTTTTGTTTTGGAGGGTGTGAAGGGGAGAGTTAATTAAACCTACACTGGACAGAATTTATTTGCATTTCCATTGACAAGAATGATTTCGCATTGCTACCACTGATCTACAACTTATATTCTAAAATAGCTCGAGGACGATGAAAGGCTAAAATCAGATAAGCCTCAAGCAAGTGTGCTCTAGACAATGCATAACTTTCTGTTGGTTACATCTAGTATCTTCCTTGCTTATTCCAAATCTCCTTACGTGATATGGTGAAAAACATGTGTTTGAGGGTCAAATCTAGGTTGAAAATAACCCTACTGCTCATTTCTCAATTGCTATAGGTCACGTTTGATTGATTAAAGCTCTCTGACCCTCAGTGTTCTCATCATAAAATAGGGGTAAAATAACCACTTTACAGATTTCATCTAAGGATCAAATAAATAACCAAGAGCTTAACATAGTATCAGACACAAAGTAGTATTCGGAAGGTGTTCATTCCTATAAGCCTTTCCCCTGGCCCTAGCAGCCCAGAGACCCCAGAAATCAATCTCCACTTGGTGATGGCCAGCAGGGCTGCGTTAAGAAAGTTGACATTCCAGGGCCCCCATCTCCCTCTGGCCTTTGGCAAAATAACACAGAACTATCATATCACAACAATCGTGCTCCTCAGCCTGGAGCTGAGCTGAAATTTCAAAAGGAATGCACGATCACATGCTACTAGAGGCCTCCATCCTTGGGAGAGCAAGAAGGGAAAGAGGCAGGAGAACCAACATTTCTCCTTGAGGCCCTTCAAGTCCTCAGAGTCAACACACAAGGGATTCAGCCCTGGGGAGGAGAAATACAGAAGAGAATGGAAGTCCACGTGATGTGTCTACCTGTCAATCCCTGCAGTGCTAGTTGTAAATGCTATTAAGTGGATGCTCTTTCATTCAACAATTGCATCCATCACACACTATAGGACCAAAGCAATGGGGTGACGTGGGAGGTGGTGAGGCCCTGGAAGCAGGTTGATGGGGATTAGCTCTGTCCCTAACTCTGCTGTGGATCAGCTCTGTGATCTTGAGGGAGTTCAGTCACCTCCTTAGCCTCAAGTTCCTCCTTGGGAAAAGAGATTAGCAATAGCAATTTACTTCAAGTATTTGCAGGATTCATGAGATCATATTTGTGATGGGCGTAGCAAGTCGATGAACAATGAATGGTAGCTAAAATAAACAAAGATGGAGAGGGAAACTGGGCTCCACACTGGTCTGTGTTGACATTCAGTTAGGAGTATGTACCAACAAAGCCAAAGACAGGACTTTCAAATAGAAGTGAAGAAGAACTAAGACAAAGAGAACCTCCACCATTATAGTTTTTCACCTGTACGCAGCCCGTGAGTTGCTTCTCTGGCTAAGATAAGGATTTCTCAGCCATTCAGAGGGGATGTGACTGCAGATGGACACATACGTCCAGCCTGGTCCAGCCTCAGTGTTCCAAAGGGGCACACAGGAGCTGTGAGCTGCACCTTTCTTCTATCACAATCACTGAAAGGGAGGCTAGAAGGTCTTGGTGCCAACTAGGAAATAGGCGCCATTAGAAGCAGTGACAGTGCCTCGTGTCCACCTGTGGATCTCAGGCCCTTGTCCCCTCCAAAAATCTTATTTTTGTTCCCACTTTCTTAGATCACTGACATTGAAAAGCGTCTGCCAAGCTATATCTGCTGGTTGGGTTTCTTGTGCTCTGCTCTCAGCAGGGAGGGGACTTTGAGAGAGGGCAGAACCGCCTCCTGTGCCTGCCCCTCACATGGGTATGAATCCCTTGTCCTTCCCTCTAGTATATCATACATATACTTCATCCTTCTTCCTAAGGGCTGTACCCCATGTCCTGCTACCCCACAATGACTAAGGAGTGAGTCTGTGTAATAAAGCCTCTGCAAGTTCACCAACACTGACCTTCTAGGGAACTTGGCCTCTCTCTTCCCTAGACCATCCAGAGGCTGTACTCTTTTAGCACAGATACCAAGAATAGACTCACTATGTGTGTCTAGGGCAGATATGTGAGCCATTCCCTTGGATGCCCACTCCTCAAGAAGCTGGCCACGTCCCGCAGCCTCGTTCTGCTCGGCTACGGTCCAAGAACCCTGCATGTCAAGGTTTAGTGTTTACCCCTAATTCTGTGAGTTCCAGGGAGGTTGTAAAGCTTTCCCACCTCGAGATAGGTGCTATCTGAATAAGATGTCAGGTGTGTCAGTGAAAAGGACCTGTTCCAAACCGAAAGAAAGAAAGAAATCGAAGTATTTAAAAGGGGAATCAGAAGGCTCTGCATGGGCTTATTTGTTTATTCTGGAAAAGAACCACTGAACCTTACACAAATGGTATTCTTCACAATGTGAAAATGGAAACACTTTCACAGATAGGTGGATGACTTTTCTTTTCTTGAATCTGTAACAAAACTTGCCTGGAAATTCCATGACGGAATAGTAGATGATTTTCCTGAGCCACAGAGCCAGGGAAAGAGAGAGTCAATGGATTCCAGAATGGACACCCTTCCCAGAGGCTGAGCCAGGTTCAAAAGGCCAGACAAGGCACTCTAGTCCTCTCTGAGCCCTGGGGCTGCTCCTGGTCTCCCTCTGTGATCCAGCCCAGTGGGTGTCTGTGGACGGGTGATAAGTTAAGCAAAGCTAATGTCAGATCAGGCATGATGGAGAGTGTATATCCCTTCTTGAGACTCTTTATCACTCAGAGTGAGTGTTTTACTGCCCTGCATAGAGGTTGCCATAAAACACTATTTTAAGGAGCTTGAAACCATATTTCATCCATTAACGTCCTTTTGCCCCAAGAGGCAAAACAAACTAGCAGGTGGCTCAGGATTAACATCTTTATTACAGATGACCTCACTATTGTGTTCTCTATAAAGAAAAAATATTACAAAGCATTAACGCACTTTAACTATTAAATTAATACAGATTTACGGCTCATATCCGGATCTAAATTTCTTAGCTTGCAGGGTCGTTATTTTTCTGTGATTTTTTTTGACAATATTGCTAATGGGGACCAGAGCAAAATTGATATGAACTGTAATGGTAGATGCATGAATTCAGGGAGGCAGCGGGTTATGTCTCTTCATAAATCACTTCAATGGTAGTTTTGCACTAGACCTTACACAAGTATTTTCAATATTTGAGCAATAGCCACAGAAGGATATTTAGCCAAGAGGATGCAAGTATAAGATTCCAATATTTACTTTGTTCTGACAAATGGCAAGACAGGAAGGCTGTGCTTTAATTACTTGGAGAGGCCTTGGTGCATAACTCCCCCTCCCCCCCACACTCTCTCTCATGCTTAAAGTAGCCATTACTTATCCTATCTTCATGCCTCCCTATTGAATGTTGTTTGTTTTCATATGTGCTATGGATTGAAGTTGTTTTCATTCCTACACCTTTCTAAGATTCTAGATGAGGGTATATACACTGATCACCAGTCAATAGGAAGGAAACTCTCAGTCAATCACATTGTTAAAGGCCAGCAAGCACACAAGAACCCAAGTTTGGCAAAAATGGATTATTGTACATGGCTCAGAACTGAGGCTGAACAGAGTCTTCCTCCTTCCTTCTGAATGTAAACATCGGGACCTCACAGTCATCCACGCCTTAAGAGAGTAAAAGAGAGAAATGTCCCCTCTGCCAGTCTACCGATTGGGCCACGTGGGCAAGGAGCAGGCAGAAAGCTCAAGAGAGGACCAGAGGTTAGGAGGGCATTTGCATGAGCTCTGACCTTGAACAATGAGTCCCTTCCCCACCCCAGGGCAGCATGGCCTTCAAATGTAAGGCTTTCTACACTGGGCTTCTCAGCGAGGAGACATGGTTGTAACCACTGGGGTCCCACCAGTGTCCTGAGGGAGCAGAGAAAAGGGTACTTGACAGCCAGCTTGTACTCCCTGTGGGCTTGGGGGTGAAAACCTTGGAAGAGGAGGGGAGGAGCAAGATGGCGGAGAAGTAGCAGCTGAGACGGCATCAGGTAGCAGGAGATCAGCTAGATAGCTTATCAAACCATTGCGAACACCTACAAATCCAACGGGAGATCGAAGAGAGGAAGAACAGCAATTCTGGAAACAGGAAATCGACCACTTTCTGAAAGGTAGGACCGGCGGAGAAGTGAATCGAAAGCGACGGGAGGATAGACCGCGGGGGAGGGGCCGGCTCCCGGCAAG
>PISX010011741.1:0-30988 GCA_004024625.1 Mellivora capensis
AAAAATGGTTTAAAAATGTACATCTTAAACGTACAACAATAGTATTTTATCTCAATATGTATCATTATATGTCAATATCTCAATACTGTCAAATGATATTCAATAAAGCTGGGGGGGGAATAATGAAAGAAATTGGGTCTACCACTAAGATAGTGTATAGATGTCTAACTGCCCAATGATTGCTCCAGGTTTCAGTGAAGTGAGTCTCATGCATTGAACACCAACTCACTAACGCTTCTCTGTGAGGACACACACACACACATCCCATAACTGAGCAATCCTAGGATGAAAACTTATTCCACAATGGATAATTAATAACTGAATGGACTATTATTAATCTCATTTGGATATGAACATTTTTATAAAAATTATTTTAAGAAAACATGGCCTTTTTTAAAATTCTAAAATAAATTTTCTGTTTTCCCATTTTTAACATAGGAAGTCAATCATCTGAAACAAAGAAGAATCCCAAGCGATGGCTATTGCAGGGAATAATTGATTTAAGTCTAACTGCTACTTGAGGTGATAAAAACATCCAGCAGTAGCTCTTCAGCCTTCATGACCCTTTGCATCAAAGTAGAGCTCAATTTTAGCTAGGAGGACAGACAGCCAAAGAACACCCAAAAGAAGTAAGATTCCCAGAGCCAGACTTTCAGATCTCCCTTCATTTTATGCCTCTATGAGTACTCTTTTTCTAATTGTATGATGTGCATTGGCTAGGACTTGACTGTATAAAATCAGTTAGTCAAGTGCAGGAAAAAATGTTTTATGTGCCTGACAATGAGGTGCAAGATGTGGAAAACAGCATTTTCTATGTCCTGAGCAGCTCATTGGAACAATTAGGAGCTGTATGTCCACTTCGAGATGCCCCGAGAGCCCCGGTCACCAAATGCTAAACCAAATCTTTAATTATGGAATTAAAATCTATCATAGGGGAGTTTAAATATTGAAGACTACCATAAGTATTTCTGTAATCTCTTCATTAATAGATTCTTGCCATGTGGTGGGGGGGGGGTGGTTAGGAGGTCCTTGGCAAAAAAAAAAAAAAAAGCAAGTTCCTAATAAAGGATAAACCACAACCTTCCTTTAAAAAAAAAAAGAAAAGAAAAGAAAGAAAGAAAGAGAAGAGAGAGAAGACATTCCCTTGCCAGCACACAACACAGATTATAACACAGATTATAGGCCTCACACAAGTGAGCTCTATGAAAATTAGGGTTGCACAAATCATAGCCCCATCTCACCACACCTGGGAAAGTGTGGGCAGACTCATACAACACCCCGCCCAGTCTCCCCGACCCAGTCCCAACCTCTCAAGCACCCCTCCTTGCCCCACTACCCCCACACAAGCACAAACACACAAGCGCACACACATGTGCACTTACTTCACACCCGCAGACTTTGCTTGTAGGGCGCTGCTCCAGAAATCATCTACGTTTTCCGGTTCAGAAAAGGCCTGAAGGCAAGCACTAAATGGTATCTTGGCGCGAACCAACTCGGGAAGGGGTCTTCTGTTTGCTTCTGCTTCCCTTCTCGTTAACTCATAGGCAATCAGTTCATCTGAGTAAAAGAGCAAATGAATTACCTTGTACTCACTCTATCTTCCTGAAGTGGAAAACACCCCCTTTGGCCAATCTTCCTGAAGATGTCTGGGCCGGGCCGTGATTCAGACCAACACTGCCCGGACAACTTCAGGCTGAGGTTACAGACAAGTTCAGAGAGCAGAGCTACCAACCTAAAAGGACTTTCTATAGGATTCCTGCTCAAACGATTAAATACCAAAGGAAAAAGAAGACAGCACACCATCAACTTCCCAGGAGTCAGCTGATCTGCTCTTGGAAACTGCCTATAAGTCAAAATTTTATATAGTTTTGATGGGGTCTTTCTGGGAATTCATTTTGTTTACAAAAAAAAAGAAAAACCCACTCTTGATTTATCAGTTTTTAGGCACCCTTATGCACCTGTGTGTTTTCTTAACCAACTGAGCCACCCAGGCGTCCCACCTATGTGTTTTCTTAAGCACATCTGAATATGGGTTTAAAATTCATTGTCCAGCCCACAACCAGTTTATGATGTACTTATAGCCAGGATGCCAGTATTAGGCATTCCAACAATCAGTTTCCAGGGACTACATTATAAATATTTCTGAAAAAGAATAGTTACTGTTCATAAATTATAAACAGTGGGTTAGAGAGGATCACAGAACTGAGCAGAACATCCCCGAGGCTGGCAAGAGAAAGCAATTAATCCTAATTCTAAAAAGGAAACAAACCACAGTTCCCTACCCTCATTTCTACCTTATATAATGGATAAGAACTTAGAAACTGGCCAAAAGCTGCAAGAGCATGTAGAAAATGGAAATCATTTCACCTTAAAATCATCATAATTATCACTTGTCTGTTAGCACAACAAACTGACCCCCCTCCAAGAAAAGAGGAAGGCAGGCCACCCGGTGAGTTGCTGACCTTTACAGAAATGACCAGTTCACAGACATAAGCAATATAGCATACATTTTACCTTTTTTCTGCTTCTGAATGTTAATTCTAAGAAATACCATTCATCTATTTTGCCCGGGAAGAACCAGACAGACTGACTGAAGGACTTCCCCTCAGATCCCAGCAGTTCCTCCACCTCCTTCCTGTTTCCGAAGTCCAAAAACCCTTCTAATGGGCCTCGCTCCTACAGGAGCCCTGCCAGTTGCATCTCCCACTTGGGGCGTCTTCAATACTCTGATGCCAAAGTCCGATTATTTCAGGAGATCGCTGCTAGAACATCTCACCTCGAAAAATGCTGTTCTGATCATTTCCTCCAGAATTTATGGCACAACTCATGAGTGCTAGCATTAAAGAATTTTCCACATCTATAAGTACAAATCATGTTCCCCCCCCAAAGTAAGCTGACTCCAAGCCAACCAGCTGATCAAATTTATAGGCTCTAAAATAGGTTCTGCCCATAATCCCTCCCAACAAAAACCCGTAATGCGTCTGACTCTTCTCACAAGAAAGGCACATGGGGACTGGGGAAAAGAGGAAAAGAGACGTGCGAACCAGACACCATCTGGGCTGGGTCTCCTCCTGATTCCACTTAGCAGTGAGTAAACCGCCTTATCTCTGATTCAAGGGTTTGTTTGCACGTATGAGGAAGCACATCGCCAAGTTCCCAGTTTGGGACCCTTACCCTTGTTCGTTGCTGCCTCCATGGCCACAGGTAACTGCATCAGGTAATCCACCCTCTCCGTGTAGCGGACTTTTCGTGTCTGACAGCACTGAATACGTTCTTCCACCAAAAACCGAAAAACATCGCTTGGGTTTTCTGAGCCAATGCGGTTCCTCTGCAGGTTGGAATAGATCAGGTCAGTAAACGTATGGATATTAACTCATGAATAAAAATTGGCATAGAAGCGAATATGTAAATCTGGAGTAAGGATCTGGCGTTACTAAGTGTTCCCTCTGGCATGGCCGTTCACCAGAGTACTTTAATAACAAAGCACGGGCATATATCCAAAAACAGGGGACTGGTTAAATAAACTATAGTTGACCATGTGAATGAACATGATGCAGCCACTAACAGGTTTTTTTTTGGTTTTTTTTTTTTTGCC
Source organism: Mellivora capensis (assembly GCA_004024625.1). NCBI lineage: Eukaryota > Metazoa > Chordata > Mammalia > Carnivora > Mustelidae > Mellivora > Mellivora capensis. The sequence goes on from PISX010011741.1 coordinate 3,596, forward strand.
CTGCAAAAATTAAGGCACGTATGATATGATCATGGAAATGCATTGGTGTAAATTATACACAAAAAAGAAATCATGCTACATTCAAATATGTCATGATGTGGCAAAACATTCATAACACAGTAAGTGGAAACCGATGCTCATAAAACAGCATGGAGAGAATCAATAAATGCTCCGAGAAATTGTCTGATGGGTCAGACACCGAAATGTTAGCACTGCTTAATTGTAGAGGCTGTTACCACTGGCTATTTCGATTTTCTCCTTTGTGCCTTTTTAATCTTCCAGAGAGAACATTTTTGTAATCAGAAAAAAAAAGAAGTTGCTTTTTAAGAGGGAGAAGAAAGCCTTTAATCACGAATTCTCGGTAGCTTTTAAGAACCACAGCACGGAATGTGACTCGGCTCTGCTGGGACCAAAGTGTGACCATCTCTGAGTGGTGGCATAAGGACACCAAATACCACACCGGACTCTTAAGGAGCTTTGTCATGAAGACCAAAAAAAAACTTTTGAATTAAATAATGGACAAACATTCCTTTAAGCACAAATTAAAAGGAGGACAGGAAGATCCAGAAGTGCTAGAAAGGAGAACATGAGCAGCGATCACCCCAGGTGGGCTGAGAAGAGAAAGCCTCACGCTGATGCAGCACCAGCTGGCACTGTGACAGACTCAGGAAAGGGGCTGGGGGTGGGCATCCCGGCCCCAGCAGAGGCCCGCCCCCAGGCGCTGTGCACCCTTCTTACAACCTTTTGAGCATTTCTGAAGACGGACTTACTCACCTCTACTAGATTCACCAGGTGCAAGAAAAACTCCTGGGCGTCCTGCTGTCTGTTAGAGGAGAACTCCGGGTGGCTCTTGCTTACAAAGGCCTTAAACATGCGTGGAGAGATCCCATTCTGTTGAGGCTGAAATATAAAAGTAAAACCAACTCATTACTCTTTCCTACGCATTCACGGCACGAAGCGGCCAGCAGAGTAGGGATTACCATAAACTCCAATTTTCAGATGAGACAACTAAAGCTAAACAACAAAGGCTAAACAATGATAAGAGCCAACATTCACTGGACGTTTCCTGTGGAGCGGGCACCACACTAACAAGACATGATAAACACCCCCACTTTCTAAGGTCAGTCTTCACAGGGTTTGCTCCACAGTGGCCAAGCCAGTCTGTGACAGCCCACTTCAGAGCAGGCTAGAGAGGCCTGAGTGGGGGGTCCTCGGAAGGAAGTCAACGGAGAGGAGCCCTCTCCACACCTCCCTTCCCTCCCCACAAGAGGGCAGGAGAGAAGCCCTGGTAGAGCCGGTATGGGCACACCTCGTTAGATGGTGCTTTGCTTTATTGTGATTTGACCATATGGAGTTTTTTTACAAATTGAAGGTTTGTGGCAGCCCTGCGTCTAGCAAGTCTATTGGTGCCATCTTTCCAATGGCATTTGCTCATTTTGTGCCTGTGTGTCCAATATTGGTTATTCTGGAAATATTTTGAACTTCTTCATTATTATTGTATTTGTTATGGTGATCTGCAGTCAGTAATTACAACTCACTGGAAACCCAGATGATGGTTAGCGTTTTTCAGCAATAAGGTGTTTTTAATTAAGGTATATACATTGTTTTTTTAGACATAATGCTGTTACACACTCAATAAACCAGAGTATCATGTAAACATCACTTTGATATGCACTGGGAAACCAAAAAATTCATTTGGCTCACTTGACGGCAACAGTCCCTTTGTTGTGGTGGAACGGAACCCACGTTCTCTCCGAGGTATGCCTATTCTTGCAAGAGCAGGAAATGACACCCTAGTAACTGTCGTAGAGGTACATCAGCGCCCACATCTGCCCTGGGCTCTTTCGGGATCAGAGCATGGTTGTTCCCAGGAGCTTGCCCTTCACCGGCAGACACTGGAGGAGCCTGGCGGCAACTACCAAGATGACAGAGTGGGAAGAGCGGGTGGCAAGGACAACTCTGGAGGACAAGGATATGTGAACTTCCCTGGGTACCGGAAGCATAGCTCAGAAGGTCGCCAGGCTCCTTCAGAAAGGACACTGCCTAAGATGATGGAAGGCGGACCAGAGCAGAAGACTTGAGGCTGGAGCCGAGGTGGGGGTTACAGAGGTCAGCCACACAGAGCATCAGGGAGAGGTCCCAGGGGAGGTCCCTAAGCAGACAAGCAGAGAAGAGGGACATCTCTAAAGAGCCACTGATGTGCTCCTACAAAAAGGCTAGACATGGCAGCCAGGAGGGAGCCAAATGTACTAGCTCAGCAAAAGGCTCTGCCTCTTGTCTAATGTCTCCATCCCATGGACCTTGCTTGACTCTGGTGGGGCCAGAGTTGGAGGAAGCAAGGACGAAAAATGACCAGAGCATGCTGGTGCCAACCCTTGCACACCACTGGTTTCCAAGACTCCCAAGCTAGGGAGTGGGGAAAAGCTTTCAACTGCCTTTGATGTGAACTGGACTTTTTTAAAGCTGGTAATCTCCAAGAAATCACTGGAAGTCTAGGCAATCTGCCTGCGATGCTCTGAAGAGGCAGAGTAGGATGAGTCCACATGGCCATTGAGGACAGAGATGGGCTCATGAGAAAGCTGATTCCTGAGTTCCCTCCAAGTTCATGCATCTAATAATGGTGTTACCTGTCACTTCATTTCATACTCAATAATCACCCTGTGGAGAAGATACTGCCTTCATTCTACAGCTAGGGGAACGGAGACGGGCAAAGAAGTGCCAGAAAGGTCTTCCAACTCAAGGAGGTCCTCCAGACAGATTACCATGCAACTAACACAGCAGAACCAGAATGAAGTCCAGGTTCTGATTCCAATTCCAGGCTCTCCCACACAAAGATGGGAATGGCAGCTGGAGCCCCCAGTAGGTCTCAGTGAGACTCACCCCACCTTGCCAATCAAGCAAAGGAAGAAGTTCATGTACCCCACAAAGTATGTAGCTGCTGCCCACACACTTCTTCTCAAGACCTCCACCTGCTCAGTTCTGGGCCACATTCCCATCTAGATCCGGGAAGCATGCTCCCTGGGCCATCACCGGGCACACAGCACAAAGTGCCCCCCACTTCCTTCAACTTTCAGTCTGCCCTGGCCCACCTCCTCAGCTTGACAGTGGGCCTTGGCAGGTGGAGGCCACATCTCACGGTCCTTTGAGATCTCCTGGACATCTAGGCAGCGCCTAGGTGTGCATAATCACACGGTCAGATGCAACAGGGGATGGGAAAACTCCCTTATCCACCTCCCTGCCGCTCCCCAACACACGTCCTAATAAAACTAGGGTGAAGTGTTCCGTCTTGCTGAATATACAACTGACCTCGTCATCCTGCATTTACTAACCGCGCACTTCACGCAGACCCCTGGGGATTCTGCCTGCGGAGAGCTGAGAGACCATGGGGAAATGAGAGACAACACACGTATCTATGACAAACGCTGAGGGACCCTGCCCAGGACCTGGAACAGTGCCGGCGGCTCTTAGAGGAGAACGCCCCAAAGTGGCAGCGTGTGGGCTTCTGAGGATGTGGAGACCATACATAAATGCCCATCCTGCACACACTGCTGGCTTCAGATGTGCTTCCAGTGCTAGGGAAAGACCACTATTTACCTGGCAACTAAACAGTCCTGTATATATGTACCTCCTGAAAAAGAAGGAACAACTACAACTCTCTTTACTCACACTGCTGATGCCAATGAGCTTCGCAGAAGCCAACACAAGCAACCAAAAGTCATGCCTGATTTTTGCATAATGGCTAACATCTATTCAACCGTTCAACAGAAATTTACGAAGTGCTCTAACATATCAGACATTATTCTAGGAACTCGGATGAATACATACTAGGTGCCAGGCATAGTTCTGAGGACCTTATACATGTATCTTGCTTAACTCACTTAACCTAATGAGGAGGAGGAGGAGGAAGATTCTCCCCACTTGACAGATGAGGAAACTGAGGCAAAGCAGTGTTGAGTAACTGGCCCAGCACCACACAGCTACAAAAGTCAGTCACTTGCTGTCCCTCCATCTCTCTGTGTGTCTGTGTGTCTGTCTGTCTCCCTTTATCCCATGTCTTAATATCACCTTCACACACTATTCACACACTAGTTCTCAACTCTGGTGACCCTGAGTCCATCTTACCTAAGAAAGGAAGACAGTATGTCTTGGGCTCTGAATAAGCCCTCCTCAAACACACACACCTCCGGAACCAACATTACAGGTCAGTCCAGCAAGTATTTCTCAGGGGCACCGCTTGGAATCCATCTTTTCACCTTGGGCATCTCTCTTTAGGCCTTCCCATAAGCATGCACTCACTGCCTGCTGTGGATGGCATTTCTCCTGCCATCTGGGTTTCCACTTGATGGGATTGCCTGTCCCCATCAAAGCAGCTGCCTTGGGAAGTACAACAAGTCAGTAAATTCCGAAAAGCTGGCTGCTGCTCTTCGCCACTGTAACTGGAAGGAGTCTCAGGCGGGACCGTGGTGAAATCCCCAGAACCTCGGCCCTGCACCTGGACTGTGGTCCAGCATCCTTCACAAGCCACACCTCTTCTCTTTCTCTACCGATTTCGTTTCCTTGTTTTCTCTCGACTGACCTTTCTTAATCCTTTGTTCCATCCTCCGCCAGCTATAGCTTGAGAACTCTTGGTCATGAGAAAGCTATTTGAAAAGGCTTCCTAACCAGAGAGAAGCTATGTCTCCCTCTCCACGTCACACTGCAGACCAGCTCCTGAATTTCACAGCTGGGTTTGAGCCTTTTAGTTCCAACTAGACTACTCCACAGCTAATGCCTGGATCATCAGCTGGGCTGGCCACCTGCATCCATGTCCCACGCCTATCCTACCTGATTGCAAAGGGGAAGTCCCCCTAATTCCCTCACTTAACTAATAGGACCTTCCCTTCATACCTAGTATAGTAGAAAGTCTTCCAGATCTAGCTTCCAGCTTATCAGAAACACAAGCTGAACAAGGCAACGATCTTTAAAGTGATTCTGGGGCAAATGATTCCGCTCCTTCCACAAATGAACAGCTTGCAGGAAGAAAAGGAGGGGGAATTATAAAAGTCATCTTTGACACTACAGGGGAAAATCCAGACCTGAACTGGGTATTAGATGATGCTGAGGAACAGTTACTGATTTTGTGCGTGTGCTTCTAACACTTGAAACAACTTGTAACATGATTTTTATGTGGGGAAAAAAAAAAGAAGGTATTCTAGCCACAGATGTATGCTAACATTTACAGGTGATGAGAAGGATGCTTGGATTTTGTGTTAATACGCTGCAGGGAAGGGGAGGGACAGAAAGGGGAGGACAGAGGAAGGGGAAGAAAAAGTTGAGCCTAGAGGGGATTACCGAAACCAGACTGGCAGAATGGCAATTGCTAAAGCTACACAATGCTACTTGTATGCATATTGGAAAATTTAAAAAAAAATTTAAAGATCAGGCTCTGGATAAAGCAACTAATACTTAAAAGAAACCAAAAGTCAAAATAAGAACCAAAGAACTAAATCAAAGAAACCACGTTTCCTAGTTGTCAACGCATCACTGATTTCATCCCAAAGTCCCCTATGGGCCTGTCACCGCACACAAGGAGAGGGAGTGACCAGACTTGACCAAAAGTCAGACCTGCCTTCAGGAAGCACGCACTCTCACCCATGAGCTGGCTCTTACACAGCTGAAGCCATGGCTAGTCCCAACAACTAACTCTATTAGGAGGGAGCCCCGGGAGTCTCTAAAATAGCAACCACCTAAGGAACCTGTCATATTTATAGGATACTGTACTTACTTCCTCCATCAGCAATTGCAAAACAGACCAGCTAAAATTAGCAAGAGGGCTACAGTGTTCAGAATCTTTCCCAAATGCTTACACAAGACTTTCTGTTTAGCTCTGCACTAAGAAGGTAGCCGGACACTCCTCACTCACATTCCTCTTAGCCTAATGCTTTAATTAATATACACACAGCAAGAGTGGGGCTTTGTATCACATTAGAGCAACACCTACACAGACGTTCACATAGGAAAACTCCAGGAATAAAAAGAAAGGTAGACACATCCCAGCCTGCCCCTAATACACTGGTGTATGGCATCTGTTCGTTCCAACTTTTAACCTTAAACCATAAACCTTGGATCTAACCCAGTTCCTAACCAGATCCAGCTAAAGGAACAGAGTGCCCTCCCCAAGCTATTTTTCATATTTCAAAAAGCGAGTTAGAAACGTTACATTTGGGGCGCCTGGGTGGCTCAGTGGGTTAAAGCCTCTGCCTTCGGCTCAGGTCATGATCCCAGAGTTCTGGGATCGAGCCCCGCATCGGGCTCTCTGCTCCGCGGGGAGCCTGCTTCCTCCTCTCTCTCTGCCTGCCTCTCTGCCTACTTGTGATCTCTGTCTGTCAAGTAAATAAATAAAATCTTTAAAAAAAAAAAAAAACTAGATTTCACCTTGGTCTGTAGAAGACCAATTTAATACCAGGAAGCATGTAGCCTAGAAATGCAAGACAGAGGCAATGGGAAACAAGTTGACGGGCCATCTGGTAATTCTGCAGACTTTAAGGACCCCCTTTTGTCATCCGCCTACACCATCCACACACTGAGGCACTTGGATACCTGAAGTGAATGCTGGAACAACTGTGGGGGAAGCAGGATCGCGTAGAGGTCAAAAGCAGATGCAGGGGCCAGCCCGCTAGGTATGAATCCCAGCCCTGTCACTCTCTGGCTGTGTAACCTCATGCAGGTTTTCTGTGTGTTAGTGAGCATACAGAAAGAGCCTGGCCTTTCATAAGCAATTTTAGTTATTAGTACTACAACTGGCGGGGGGCCCTATAAAAAGGCACTCCCACCACATGGCTCTGACTCCTCTCTTGCTCTCTCTCCCTTCCAACCCACATTCCTCTTATGACCCATCCCCTTCTCTGGTTTTGTACACCTTCTTTCTTCTCTTAGGGCATTTCAGGCACATTACCAATTACAAATGCCACAGACCTGAGACAAGGTCGCCTGACCAAAGGGCTCCTGACCCCTGAGAGAAGAAAGAGTCCCACAAATAGGTTTCTCTGAAACCAACTGCCAGTGAAAATCCTGATGCCTCAGAAAGTAATTTCCTCTGCTGTCAAGGGGAATGGAGATTTTACTACGAATTACTTGCTTGTTCAAGTAACAGATTAAAAGTGATTCCTCCAGGGCCACAAAGAATATCATATGGTCAAGTCAAGCTCGTTTTGAACATTAAAGGTACCCTACTGGTGCCTGAGCCAAAGACTCACTCATATACCACCCAGCTAGGCGGGTCTTCCCCACCACTCCCAAGATGCACACCGTACTACTGGTCACATTCAAGATTCTACATTGAAGACCACTAGATCATGGCACCACAGAGCAGGAAAGGATTTTACAGATCATCTAGATCAAAGGTCACACACCCAAATACCACAGCGTACCTGCCAAGTCATGAATCACAAAGGGACTGGAGCCAGCTGGGAACTGTGTGTCCTGTTTGAAGGGAGGGCTGCTACTCAGCTCCAGCCATCTGCTGTCATGGGCCTGGAACTGCTACAGGGTCTGACTGTTTAAAAGAACCTGGAAGTTCTGGAGCGCCTGGGTGGCTCAGTCAGTTAAGTATCCAACTCTTGGTTTCATCTCAGGTCATAGTCTCAGGACCATGAGATCCAGCTCCATGTCAGGCTCCACACTGGGCATGGAGCCTGCTTAAGATTCTCTCTTTCCCTGTCCCTCTGCCCTTCTCCACACGCTCCCCGGCCCCCCCTCCCGCCCCGCACACTTGCACTCACTCTCTCTCAAAGAGAAAAAGAGAGAGAAGCTGGAAATTTAGATGTTTATGTGTGGGCCAAGCAAAACACACCTACAGACCACATATGGCCCAAATGCTGCCATATTACCCACGTTGGACCACACAAAGCAGGAGTTCAGACCACATGTAGGCTTCAGACCCCAGGAGATCACAGAGCTACTGAACAACGATCACTAAGCCCAATGGTAAGGAGGTGGCAAGGGCCTAAGCAGTCATTGTTCATAGAATGAAGAATGTGCCTTGCTCATAGAAGAACTATTTTTACTCTGATGTAAAAGGACATTTTAATATTAACAAAACCAAACTTTACTTGCAAACATCACCAAATTGATGATTTTTCATTCCATATTTTCTTAAATGAGTAGATTCCAAAAACACAACCACAGGCGTGTAATATACCAAGATTTTATTTACACTGGAGAGACAACCTTCACACTTGTAACATTCACAACCACCACCTGGACTAATTCTGCCATTTGACTGCTGGGACTGGAAGTTTATGTGACTCCTGAGAGAGCCCAGAAAGGAAGCCAGAGTGCCCGAGGCCTAGTCCAGGCTCCTTCTCCATCACCAAGGAAAGTGGGCTCTGACCCAAAAACAGCCCAAGAAGTGGCATAGCAGGGATGAAAACCCTGGATAAATGTCATGAAAAGAAAATGTTGGACCAAGCTGTTTTCACCATACCTCTTCAAAGTTTCACAGGGTCTCAGAGGTAGAAGCCTGGATTACCCCCAGCCCCCAGCCCCACAACCAAACCATCCCTCCAGCTGCATCCCAGATGAGGGCCTTCCAGTCTTCAATGGATAAGAAACTTGGCATCTTGCCATGCTGGATAGCAATTTATCCTCCAGTCCCCATGCCACTCTATCCTCTTCAACCCCTTCCTACTCCCCATCTCCAAACACCGCCTCTAGATGCTCCCTTCATACTCTCCCTTCTCTCAGTCGTTCCATTTCCCCAACTAGCTGGATTCATTATGAACAAGAATCTATTCACTTTCAATTCCTGCTGTCAATCTAGTTCAGGATGACTGACTTCAGGTGGGAACACAGAGGCCAACACTTGAGAAACAGACTTGCCCACTAAGTCAAGACAGAGCCCTCTGAGGTCAGAGCAGGTGGTATGGGAAAAGGGCATGCCCTCCACGAGGCCACAGGCAATGCTACAAATCAGGCTGCCAAATGCACAGCCAGGTAAGCTGTGCCCAGCAGAATTTCAAGGGCACCCCCTCAACAAGACCAGGGTGTGAGCAGCGCCCTCTGGAGCCACGCAACAGAGCCACCCAGGGAAGGGTCAGTAGCCTATTCGCAGGCACACGGAAATGCAAGTCTGGCTATTAGGAGACGGAGTACATCTTTCAGTTATCCAGTCATAAACAGTGACTGAGTGGCCAACTGAGTTTCTCATACCTGAGTGTGTTGACAAACCCCCTGGGAGCTTACCAAAAATGGGGACTGCCCAGACCTCTCCAGAAATTCAGAATCCTCAGCTCCTCAGTGGGAGAAGGTGGAGAAGGGGGAAGAATAGGAATGTGTATGTTGTTTTTAACAACGAGCTTCTGGAAAAATCCTAGCAAACAAAGTCAAGGCTTAGGAGGAGACAGATATTAAAGGGCCGAGATTATGTTACCAAGGAGAAAATGTTTATATTTGTATAAGGCTTATTCCTCCCATCTCAGCTCTATGTTATGAAGAACCGTGTTCTGAAAACCGTTTATGATAACACTCACTTATAATTCATAAAGCAACTGTCACTAGAAACACCAACCCTAGCGATTTCTTACCATAAGTTTTAAGAGCACACAGACACCCTAGACTCCAAAATGAAACAGTTATTCTGACAGCTTGCTAAATTTATAGCCACCATGTGCCAAATCATAGGAAATCCACATTCTAGCTGGCAAAGGCCCCTCCTACCTGCATCTCAACATGGCAAACACTGGGACACATACCTTGTGTTCTTCCTTCATCACCTGTTCAATGAGCTCAGATTTCACTGGAGGTTTCGAATACTGGCCCGAGAGAAGGCCATGTCCTAACTTAGTCCTGGACAGGAGGGAGAAAGAAAAACAAAAAGGTCATTGTTGTTTCCCCATAAAGACTTTAGCATTACCTATGAATGCTTTTAGGTGGAACATTTTATCTTGATGACTCAAAAATAACTTATTTATTTGATTTTTCTTGATAAATGATGCCATTTCAAATCATCCTCGGTACTTTATAAATAACTATTAATATCTTTCTTCTTACAAAAGTAGCACATGCTCATTTTAGAACACTTTTATTACAGAAAAAATTTTTTAAAGAGAGAGAATTGCCTTTAATTCTGCAACCCAGCAATAGCCATTATGATCAATCACTGGGTATTTTCCTAAAAAACTTTTAGATACTTTTCAATCAGTACTTACATCTGTGTGTTGAAGTCCTGTGTTGGATCTAAAGGAGAGTAGTCAAATATTCTTGGAAGATTTCCTACATACCTAGAAAATGAGAAGGGAGAGTCAAAACCTAGGAACTGAAAGAACAGAAACAAAATAAGTGCCATCCTAGTGAAGACCTTCTTGCCTTTCATCCACCCACAGAAAACTTTTTCTGAGATCCTACCTCTGCAGCCATATTCATGGGCCTCCCTAAAATGCCCGTGCTTCTAGCAGTGGGTCTCAACCCTGGTGCAGGTTAGAATCACTTACAGAGTTTTTCCAAAAAATACCAAAGCCAGAGCCACCCCCAGATGTTCAAACGATACTGCCTGAGACTAAGGCCTGGGATTTGCCATCTTTTCAAAGTCCTCCAAGTGATTATAACATGTAACCAGGATCGAGAGCCACCAGTTTATGCCATCACAATTACCATCTCAAAAACAAATGGTAAGGAGCACCTGGGTGGCTCTGTCGGTTAAGCATTTCCCTTCAGTTCAGGTCATGATCCCAGGGTCCTGGGATCGAGCCCCATGTTGGGCTCTGTGCTCTGTGGGGAGTCTGCTTCTCCCTCTCCCTCTGCCTGCCACTCTGCCTGTTTATGCTCTCTCTGTCTGTCTCTGTCTCTCTCTCTCTCTGTCAAATAAATTTTTTAAAAAATGATAAGGCTAGGAATTATGTCAATTGTATCAAAATGAACGATGATAATAGCAATGACGAATACCACTTGTTGGAGGCTCTCTGTATAACCTGGTTGGGTTTTTGTTACAACCATACAAGGAAGGCATGGGTATAGTTACCCATTGGAGAGATGAGAAATCAGGATGCTTCCAAAGTTACTCAGGAAAGAAGTGATGAAACCCAGAGTGCACCCAGGCAGCCTGGCTCCAAGCCCCTTCTCTGAAACACTCTGCCCTGTCCATGCTTCCTTGAGCAGGCCCCAGCCACCTCCTTCTGACCAGCTTACTTTGACAGAGCAGTGCCAACTTCCACCATCCATCTCTAATCTCATTTCTTTCACTTCTTCAGTTCATTTCCTATTGTACACCCTCTGCTTTGTGCTGTTCATCTTTCCATCTTCAGGCTTTGACTTTCTGAGCGTGAAAGCTCTAGAGAGAAGAATCCAGAAGCAGATCCCTTTCCCTGGCACTTCATGCACCACTTATCTGACCACTTATTCTGCCCACTTATCTGACCTCAATCCCATCCCTCTCCCTAGCCCACAGGACCCCAGCCACGTGCCCTTCTTTGCCAGGACGTGCCAAGCTCACACCTGCTTCAAGGTCATGCCATCTGCTATCTCTCTCCCAGAATGTTCTCTCCACAGACCTTTGCTCCATCTCAGGTCTGTTTAAAAGGCACCTCCCCACCTCTCCTAAATCCCCAACACCTGACCCTGGCTGACTTTCTTCTTGGCATGCATCAGTACTTGCAATTTTTTAACTTATCTCCTTGTTTATTATCTCTCTAGAGATTATATACTGGGGTATAATCTCAATGAAGGCAGATACATTTTCTAAATTACTGCATCTCCAGCACTAGAATAGCATATGACATGTAAAAGGCACCCAAAAAACATTTGTTGAACGAATACATTCATATAATGTAATCATATAACCAATTTCCATGATTGACTACCTATAAAACAACAGAAAAGGGATTATTGCAACAAAGCCCTAGAAGAGAACCACAACACACTAGTAGTTAACAATGACCTCTACTATTGGACACTTGCAGGCACCTGCTGTCTACAAACTCTGAATTTGTACTCCAGATTACGTACCTATGTCAAAATTAACAGAGCCCACTTCTGTGGGACAGCCCCTTTCAAATTGCTTTTGGATAGGTCACCTGATTCCTGTAACACTTGACAACAATTCTCACCCAGCTTCAGTGCAAGAAGCCACACCATGCAGTTACGGTGACATGTCCTGCAGCTGAAGACAGGCTTCCCCGGTACATGCTGTGACGGACAAGGGCAGCGCTGTGCGCCCAGTTCCGTGGGGGGGGACACTTACGCTCTCTGGAATTCTGGGATGCTGAAGATGGCCTGCATGACAGAACTCAGGTAGCAGCTATTGCCCAGGTTCCTGAGACCCGTGTACCCGGGGCCATACATGGGCTTCAGCTTTGTCCCGGTCTCCTGGATCACTTCCCACTCGCTGACCCGCGGCTTGATGTCATTGTCCCGAAGCCCGTTCTCTGTCTGGGACAAAGTCATTGAAGGAAACCAACTTTAGTTGTATAATTATCACCCAAAGCTTATATCCCAAGAATTATTTCTAACAGCAATGGAGATTCCTGCCCCTTTGTTCCCCAAGGTAAGCAGAAAAATCGTCTAGTTAAAGAGACTGGTGTGGTGATGGTGCACAAAACTGTCAATGTATTTAATGCCACAGACTGCACACTTAAAAATAGTTAAATTGGCAAATTTTATGTTATGTATGTCTTTCCACAGTAAATACACACACACACACACACACTCTAAAGATTAAAAAATGAAAGGGAAAGAGACCGGGAGGAAAGGAGATAGGAGGAAGAAAGACAAATGGGAACGGAAAGAAGCTAGTAATTTCGAGGGAAAATACGGTGCAATCCAGCAAACAGAATGGCAAGGCCACTGGACAGGAAAGTGAAGGAAAAGCATGTGCCTTGGAAGTGCCTTGAAATAGGAGGGAGGTTTAAAGAGGAGCAGAGAACATAAATTAAAGGGTGGCATGAGTGAGGACGAGGAGACAGAGGGGAGGAGAGCCCAAGGAGAGGGAGAAGGGCTGGGCGGGAAGGGCCCAAGCACGGCACGCACACCGCAGCAGCTCCTCACAAGAACGGACATTACACAGTCATGATACCAGCTTGAAAACACAATATTAAATGAAGCAGAGCTTTCCCCATCAACAACAACATGTTGGCTTCTTCTTTCCACCCCCGAGCTCAGCTTCCCCTCCTGAAATTAATTAAAGTGATGTCGGTCACAGATAATTTTAAAGGTCATCTTCCAGTACCTTCTCGCTTCAGTGAACAAGGAGTGATTCATGCAACTCTCCATCAAAACAGAAATTTCACAAGTAAACTCCAACTAAAACAAATGGTACTTTTGACGAGGTGCCATTTTTATTATAACATAAAAAAATATTTAAGCTGGTAACCAAAAGAAAATGCTAATTAATTAAATTCAAGAAGTGAAGGCAAACATTAAAACCCAAAACCTATAAAAGTAAGATTCCTGTTACAGCAATTACATATTAAAGAAACTAAAGGGTTCCCTCCCTGCAAGGTAGGAATACAAAGTAGACCTTCTTACCCCATGCATATGAAGCATATCGATTCCAAAATGCGCTAAGTGCTTGGCCAAATGAGGATCCAAAACAGGTTCCTCTTCTTGAAAAGAATAAACATCTACAAGGTGAAGAGAAAACAAGGAACAAGATCTTTAATCAAGTCCTTCAATATTCAACATGTATCTATTGAGCTCTCACTGTGCACCAGGCTTGGGATACATCAGTGAATAAAGCCAACAGAAACCTCCTGTGAGTTACACTCAACTGGAGGAAAGACAGATGATCAACAACAAACATAATTAATAGGTCTATTTTGTAATTATACCCATATATCAATTTTTTACTTTCAGAAAGTTAATTTTTTAAAGGTTTTCTAAAACAAAAAAAAATTGAAAAAGCAGTGTCTAAAGTTAAAATAATTGAAATTAGACCAGTGTCAATGCCTAACAATTGATTTTGTAACCAAAACCACACTGACATAACAGTGCAGGAGGAGGGAAAGGTGAGAGGGGAGAGAGTGGCACCACCTACCATGGAAGGGAGAGCCTACTAGGGGACAGAGGGGACACACAGGCCCTCAGGAGCACCTGAATAGCTGGAGTGAGGTGTTAGGTCCAAGACAAAACAAAATCCTGCCTGTGGAATCCTCCACAATCTCAGACCTATCAGCTCACCAGCTTCCACCTCCCACCTGCCCCTTCATCCCTTCTTTCCAACACTAGTGTCCACCCCCAGTGGCCTCAGTGGAGACTGTTCAGTACTTCCCAAATGTGTCTACCCCATAGCACACACAGCAAATGAGGGTGCACATGGCCCAGAGGGTAACTCAGGTGGTTCCAGCCACCCCAGGCCTGGCCCACCAGTCCCAGGGCCCGAGGGATTGGCATCTTGGCCTTCTTGGCAAATCCCCCAAGAAGCTATCGAAACCACCGCCTTATATGTCCTTACACAGTAGTGCAATGTGGGGGAAGGGACAGATAGCTTCAGGCCCATTTTGCAGATGAGGAAAAGAGGCTCATAAGGTTCAGTCATTTGCCTCAAACCCCACAGGTGGCCCAGAACTTAGGTATCCGGGCCCCTAACCCAGTCCTTTTTCTTCTATACCAGATTATTTCTTTAGCTCTCTCAGAAGACTCAGAGACTTGATGAAGCACCATTCCAAGCCCTTAACTGGAAGGGAGAGTCAAAAGCCACTATTTTTTCACTCCTAAATTGGAAAAACAAAATCTATTACAGGGAAAATAGATATCAAGATAGCAGGGGCTCCTGGGTGTCTCAGTCAGTTGAGTGTCCTATCCTCAGTTTTGGCTCAGGTCATGATCTTCAGTGGTGGAACTGAGCCCCATGTTGGGCTCCATGCTGGGTGTGAAGTCTGCTTGAAATTCTCTCTTCCTCTGCCCTTCCCTTCTCTTTCTCTCTCTCTCTCTAGAATAACTAAATAAGGGCACCTGGATGGTTAAGTCAGTTAAATGTCTACCTTCAGCTCAGGTCATTATCCTGGGGTCCCTGGATCAAGTCCTGCATCAGGCTCCCTGCTCAGCAGGGAGTATGTTTCTTCCTTCCCTGCCCCTCCCCCTGCTCCTGCTCTCTCTCTCTCTCTCTCTCTCTCACTCTCTCCCAACTAAATAAATAAAATATTTTTTAAAAATAAAATAAAATAAGTAAGTAAATTTTTAAAAAGAAAAAAAATAGCATTCTTTAGGACACTAAAAGATAGATTGTCCAATGATTTTCCTCCTCTTTGGAACAGCACCAGGAGGAAAAAAAAACACACAACCTATGGTGATCTTCTGACCCAAACCCAGGTGTGTGGAGACTCACTGCCACCAAAGGAAGTTAGTCTTTCTATTATTAATAGATTAGATGTTGTATAGCTTTCTTGGCTGTCCCTCTTCCTCCAGGGGCCCATTTTAACTTGTAGATAGGCAGCCTTCATTTATAGTCTTTCTTTAGTATAATTCAGTGCTCTCAAAAGCAAAAACAAAAGACAAAATCCCCAGCCCAATTAAGAAAAACTTAAGAATTTCTTTAGAAATTCTTAAGAAATTAATAAAAAGTTTAAATGCTAAAACCACCAACAAAAATCTTTAATAACTTGAAAGAAATACATAAATAATATTTTTTAATCTATGGCAAGTGACAAGAAAAATACCACTCAGATACTGGCTGAATGTGAAAATGACATTCCCTAGGCACTTTAACTTCGGTTATTATTAACAAGTGAAATAGTTTTGAAGACTTAAGACTTTAAGCCTCTAAGTATTAGAGCTTTATTAGAAAATAACAAAGTTGCCAGAGCTGAACAGTTGACATTGGCCTAGGATTTTGAAATAAGTGAAAACTACACAACACTCTATAATTCTCAATTTGTTATGCCATATTGAGAAATTAATGTTTCCTCCCTCCAGTCATTAACTGCTCCAAAGATGTGACATGATTTGGTCAGACACACAGTTATTTTTTTTACCCCAATGACAACAGTTGAGTGAGTAACATACAAGAAATCTAAAAACGAACTGTGATCCTCGAATTTGGCAAGGATGAAGAACTTACAAATGACATGTAGTCACAGGAAAAAAAAATGCGAAGTGGACTCAAGAAGGAGCACCGTAAGATGCTACTGAGCTGGTACAGGGGCCCCTGGGAACAGGCAGTTTCACAGATGCTGTGGGCATCTCCAGAAGCTTCTCCTGCAATCAGCAAGGCACTTGGGCTTCTTCTTAGGTAACCTAGTTTCACAACAGAAGAGCAAAACACCCTCTCCTATCTCTGTCCCTCCTCACTTCCTTCCCACCAAGAACCTCATCCTCGCTTTTGCCAAATCAATGTCTCCTCCCACAGAGGAAAGTTTTTGTTTGTTTGTCTTGCCATCTGTTTCTTGGTTTGTTTGTCACTGCGCTCATGGAGACCCAGAATGGAATTTGATATGGGGGCCATTTTTATGACCCATGCCACCACCATGGCCTCACCTAGGTGGCCCAGACTTCTTGGAAGAACCGATTCTAAGTTGCAACCTCAAGGTAAGTAGGAGGTCCTCACCGAACAGGTATATCCTTACTGGGGAGAAGGAAACCGGGATGATCAGATCATGTTACCATTAAATAGTTGAGTCCACAACCTGCTTGGATTCCATGTTCACTAAGCGATACTCTAAATATAAGTCAGCTCCCTTCAAGAAAGGAATGTACTGGTCAAGCCAACATCAACATCCCACTTACAGGCAGTTGTGGTTCTCACTATAACCTAAAAAATAAACACTTTGTCTCTTGCGAGTTGAATTAGCCTCAGCGAGCCGAGCAAATATGGAAATGGGACCGTTGGCAATGGTATCTTCACCAGGAGGTGGCCACCCGCCCCTGGACAGAGGGCATCCTGCGCTCCTAGGCCTCAATCTCCACAAGGCTCATCCTCAAACATTAAGGGAAACTTTAGGCATGTTTTCATAAACTTATTTGGTTTTAAAACAAATGAGTTACAGCTAGCCATCTATTAAACAGACTTTAAAAAAGTAACATAAAATTGATGTATCCCATAAACTAATATGATAATTAGACTGAAAATAATCATTAAAACCAACTCTGCACAAGACAAGCAGAAATCAAATCTGGATCTTTCTTCAAAAAGTGAAAATTATTTCAGGTGAATGAATTCAAGAACCCTCATCACAGGCTAGATGATCTACATTGCTGTTTGTTTTATGCCTTCTATGATCATAACAGGAATATTTGTTCAAAAATTTCAATTACAGAAGGAAAAGTTCTCCCTCCTCTACAAACAAACAAGCAAAACCAACCAAAAAAAAAAAAAAAACTTAACTATAGCAGATAATGAATTAATATCCTTAGCAGCTGAAGAGGTTTTTTTTAAACCAAGAAGGAACACCTACACATAAGCCTACTAGAAAATCAACCTAAGAAATTCAAAAATAGAACTACAAATTGACCAAAAATACTATGAAAAATGTTCTGTCTCACTAGTAAAGCAAATGAAAACAAGATACCAGATTAGCAAGGGTTTTTAAAAACAACAAATACCCAAAGTTGTCAAAGGTTTGCTGAAATGGGTATTCTCATACACTGTTAATGGGAATGTAAATTAATGTAACTGCTTAAAAGAGAAATTCAGCAACTGAAAATTTATTTTTTTATTGTGCGATGTTAGTCACCATACAGTACATTATTAGTTTTTGATGTAGTGTTCCATAATTCATTGTTTGTGTATAACACC
Organism: Mellivora capensis; assembly: GCA_004024625.1. Classification (NCBI taxonomy): domain Eukaryota; kingdom Metazoa; phylum Chordata; class Mammalia; order Carnivora; family Mustelidae; genus Mellivora; species Mellivora capensis. The sequence goes on from PISX010011741.1 coordinate 21,297, forward strand.
CAGTGCTCCATTCAATCCATGCCCCCCTTAATACCCATCACCAGGCTAACCTATCCCCCCACTCCCCTTCCCTCTAAAACCCTCTGTTTGTTTCCTAAAGTCCACAGTCCCTCATGGTTCATCTGGCAACTGAAAATTTAAAAGGTTCAACCCTTTGTTCATAAATAGTGATCTTAAATATACTGTCAGACAAACATCCAAAGATTTCCGTATATACAAGGATGCTCATCAGAATAGCAAAAAAATTATAACAACTAACAGGAGAAAAATTAAATGATTTATGGAACTATCATGGGATACTAAAGAGTATTTAATAACATGGAAAATATATATATGCATGTATATTTAATGTTAAATAGAAGAAAACAAGGAATAGAACTTTACACAGTGTGACCATTTTTGTAAAAATGTGGGGCAGGGGCAGTCTGGGTGGTTGTATAAGAACTGATCAAGGCCCTAAATCAGAAAACAAAACTGAAAGGAAATATCCAAATTGTGAGAATTGATTTGACAAATGATATTACTGGTGATTTTTATATATGTCTCTAAATGTTTCTGTTTTCTTAATATGTTACACTGAATATCTGCGCCTTGTGCAATCAAGGCACAAAAATAACATGTTCCTTCCTCGAGCTGAAAGGAAAAAAACTTTAGATGAAAAAAAGAAAAAAGTCTAAATCATAGTTTGAAAATTAGTTTCATGCTCGAAAAAAAGCTTCTGGAAAATTAAAGACATGTAGCAAACAGAATTAACCCTTGCCTTTATTATTAGCATACATTTAAATATAATCTAATTATTTAAATACTCACATACCAGTCAGTTTATTTAACAAAAGTATTCGTGCCTACCACATGTATGGAACCCAAAGGTGAGTGAGACATAGCTCTGCCTTCAAACAACCGGAATTTTAAAACCAAGCCATGTATACAAATAATGGTAGTCTAAGGTTGTTCTGGGAACTGGACTTCTAATAACTGGTCTTATCAAAGCACTACAAAAAAATAACACAGAAAGGAGATACATGCAGGGCACCTGGGTAGCGCAGTCAGTCATCTGACTCTTGGTTTCTGCTCAGGTTGTGATCTCAGGGTCATGGGATCAAGCCCTGCATCCTTCTCCATACTCAGGGTGGAGTCTGCTTGGGATTCTCTCTCCTTCTCTCTCTGCCTGCACCTCACCTCGTACCCCACAACCGCATGATCACAAACACACACACACACACACGCTCCCTCTGTCTCTCTAAATCTTAAAACACACATACACACACACACATTCAAATGATTCGCCCCCTACAATTTTACCCACTAGAACTCCTATATTACAAACCCTTCCCTCTGTAGCCTTAGGATGGCTGCCTGGTACAGCATTCAACATAATGACCTGTAAGCAACTTGCTGTAACCCTCAATCCAGCGGCACGTCCCAACTTTCTTCCTCCGATCCTGGTACTCATAGGCTTCACCCTGGATTGTGCGGAGGGTGATCCTCTTGCAGGTACTTATCTCTAAGGAGCTCAAAATCAGCCCACTAACTCTGGAAGCAGGAAGATTATCCAAAATGTGAGTCAAGAGAATCTTTATGTGGCCAAGCGTTTGGTCAGCCCTCAATTACAAAACAGATGAAAAACAAAACCAGTTTGGTGGAAAGGCATGGTAGATAAGAAGTGTGCCATAGTTAGAGAAAACATCTTAGCCAATTAACTCTGAAGCAGGCTAATTCAGTCCAAGAAAGAGAACAGAAGAAAAGACAAATGTCTTGGTATGTCTCCTAAAAAAATCATCTGACCTGAAAGTAAAGAAAAAAATAGAGACAAAAACTTGGAAAGATGAAGACTGACCTAGGTGTTGGTGTAGGTCTATGCTTACTTGCTAAATGTTTTCAATGATGCTTAGATGATGGATTCTTATGGCCCTTGCTCAGCATTTAAGTTTCTCATTATTGATCCTGATATTATTTCCCTTTTCCATCACAAAATGGTAGATGGAAAGAATGGTGTAAACATGGCCAAAAACTAACATTTGAGAGCATATGGTGTGAGAACATAAAGAAAAAGAACTAATTCTGAATCTGGCAGTACAAGTAGGAACCAAGTCTAATCCTTGGCCACCAGCCACTGTCAAGGACTCTGACACACAATATCCTTTAAAATCCCCCTCCTTTATGACTCCATTTCTAAAATGTTGCTAACTCCCATCATGAATTCTAGGGCTTCCCTCTACTGTTTTAATGCTGGACTTGATTATCCCTGCTCACTTCACAAGTCCTGGTTCCTACCCCTCTGTCCTCTTAGCCAAGAGATATACAGAAAGACAGCAATAACAGGTAACAGTAGCAACCTACTCTTATTAAGGCCTTACTGTGCGCACTGGGCTAAATTCTCTTGGTGCATCAACAGACCTATGAGGGAGCTCCCACGATCATCCTCCAGATGAGGAACGTGAGGCTGAGAAGGATTTGAAGACTTGCCAGTAGGAGGCAGAATCAGGATTCAAACTTGAGCTGCATCCAGAGCCTACACCCTCCAACCAGGAATGAAGGCACCATTTCAGTGAAGAGGAGCCACAGCAAGTTCCCAAAGCCAGTAAGGGCACACTCACCCGCCCCGTCAGGAGTGATGGTTCCCAGTTTCACGGCCAGAGGGTAGCCCATGTCTCTGTAATGCTCCAACGCATGGCCGTTGCCTCCAGAGCTGTCAAAGAACCACTTCCCACACAGCACGGAGCCATCGGTCAGATTCAACCAGAGGTTTTCCCGCAGGTCACACCTGGCACACTTCCAACCACTGAAAGGTCAGGGAAGAGCAGTTAGTATCACTGGAACGCGAGGTATAGCTAGAAAACTAACATCCGAGAAAATGGATGGTCTCGAGCAGGGGGTTGCAGGAAGCGGTGAGTAGAACAATGGAAACCGCTGCTTCCTTCCCCCTCTTCGCCCTTCAGAATGTTAGTGTCGCCCCTCCAGACCAGCAGGACCAATCAGGACACTGCCTGCCTCCACAAGGCTCTTCTACTTTAGAAAACTGACACAGTGGGGCGCCTGGGTAGCTCAGCTGGTTAGGCGTCTGCCTTCGGCTCAGGTCATGATCCCAGAGTCCTGGGATGAAGCCCACATCGAGCCCCCAGCTCAGAGGGGAGCCTTTTTCTCCCTCTGCCTCTCTCTTGCTCTCACTTTCTCTCAAGTAAATAAATAATCTTTCTTTAAAAAAAAAATGACCCCATAAATAATCTTAAAAAAACACAGAACCTGCAGTCAGGAAGTGAGGTCGTTTCCTTCAAATTCCTACGTAAGGGACAGTGGAGCTCAAATAAGTCAAAAACATGCAGGATCCCATGTGCATAAATAGATAAAGTTCTAAAGCATTAACCACACCTAGTAAAACCCATTTAAACGAAATTCTACTACACAGCAGATCTGAACGAAGTAGAAAGAATGTCAACTTCATTAAAGTTTAATGTCAGTTACATGCCAAGTATCCTACAGAAGTTTGATCATCTAATTCTACTAAACACCCTTCAGAATCAGTATTCCCAGCCCCTCTGTCAAAGGGAGAAACTGAGGCCCAGAAGTAGCTTGCCTTCCCCTACGACCACACAGAATGTGAAGACAGCACAGTCAGGGTTCCACAAGACTAGAGCACCCGCCTCTGTCCACACAACAGACCTAACAGGAGATGCTAATATGCCCAAAGAGCATTCCAGCCACAAGGGTGACAACCAAATGTTGTCACAAATGTAAATGTTGGGTTCCCCTAGAAGCAGACTCTGAAACAAAGGTCTGAATGTAAATGGCTTGTTTAGGAGGTGATCCCAGGAAGAAATGGAGGGAAGGAAGACTGGAAAGGGCAGGAAGCCAGTCCAGGAATGTCAACAAGCAGATGACCACCGTGGGAAACTCGGACTCTGTATAGTTGGGGAGCTCCTGGAGACCGCCGCTCGAGGAGTCAGGGTCCAGGATATTCATCCATCCACACCACAGTCACTGGTTGAGGGCTGTTCCAGGAGGACAGGAGGGAGCATTAACTCCGGGGCATTTCTCACTGTCCCATGCACCGGCCTACCTGGCCTCAGCAGGCAGAGAAAGCCCTCAAGCAAAGAGCACCTTCAAGCAGGTGCTTGCTGCTGAGAGCCGAGGGGCAGGGAATGAGCTCAGGGGTATGGACTGGCCATGCTCAGCCTCTACAAAGGTACAGATCTTTTTAGAAAGAATTTTGAGCTTAGTTTCAATCAGAGGCATCTGGTAAAAATATATATAACTGCCAGTTCAGAGAAGGGGTAGAAACATAAATATTCCTTTGGCCAGTTTTAAGGGGTAAAGTTCCATTTCACTATCTGACACTCACCTTGGAGGAATCCTGACTCCATTGTCCAACTGGGTAAGATTATTGGCATATTTGGATACTGGCAATTCATTTTCCCATGTGTCTGGGTCCTGCTTTCTATATGGAGATTTTGAGCTGAGAACCGCATCACAAGCAATTGTTACCTGTAATACAAACCCAGATGTTATGTGTAAAAACAGCTTGAGAGAAAAGCAGCTTCTAGAAAGCAAGTTTAAAGTTTATTAATAAATAGAGCCTGATCCAAAAAAATTCAGACAGCAGTGACCATAAGAGCAAGATCCCAGTTAGCGGATTCCAGCACTTTCTCCATGAATCCAGCTCAGTTTTGTCCCTAACCTGGAGTGTGCAGTATTGACAAGGATAGAAGATAGCAAGGAACCCGATCCAGTTTGTAAAGCCAAGCACAGGAGTCAGATTTAACTCTTTCTTAGCAAGCACAGTGAAAAGTATTAGGTGAAGGATTTACAAGACTGAAATTAGCTACAGAAATGCCTAGGATTTACCCAAGTGAGTGTTTTCCTCTAACAAATATACACCCAGATATCCAATATCCTCAACTCATCACACAATGGCATGCGGTCAAGGGCATTTGAATGGAATGCAAGCAGCATGGCTCCATTTCTTAATCTGGTGCAAATGTGACCTTGGACAGGGACATGCCTAGGTGTCTCTGGCCAGATCAGTCGACATCATGAGCAAATCTGTGATGTCCAGCTTGGCACCAACAGGGGAAGAGGGTGCAAATTCTCTGCTTTCTCCTAAACCCAATTAATCCAGCACATATGCCTATTGCTACATTTGCTATTTGCCTAATGCAGTAACAACTATTCCTAACGGTCTTTAAAATCATATTCTGGTGGGAATGTAAAATGGGGCAGTGACTTTGGCAAACAGTTTGGCAGTTCCACAAAGAGTTAAACTGAGCAATTCGACTCCTAGGTATATATCCAAGAAAAATGAAAACATGTGCCCATGCTAAAACTTACACAAATGTTCATAGAAGCATTATTTAAAATAGCCAGAAAGCAGAAACTATCCTGATGCCCACTAACGACAAATGGATAAATAAAATGTCATATGTCCACACAATGAAATGTTATTCAGCAATAAGAAGGAATGAAGGCCTGAACCATGCTACAAACTGAATGAATCTTGAAAATACATGCTAAGTAAAAAAGACCAACCACCAAGAAGTACATATGTTGTATGATTCCATTTATATGCAATGTCTGGAACAGGCAAATCCAATGAGACAGAAAGTAGATTAGTGATTGCCAGAGGCTGGGAGGATGACAGGTGGAGGGGTGATGAGAGTATTCCATAAGGAGATAGTGGCCATAGATGTCCAACTCCCAACACAAGAAAAGCCACTGGATGGTTTAAAAAGGTTTTTAAACCAAGGTTTGTATTCTACCTCGATAACCACCCCCCACACACAATTAGCTGAAATTCATGCAGAGTGATTTCCCCTGGGTTGCCCTAGAACTCATTAAGAGACAGTGAAGGCTGCTCCCTCAGTTTCCTTCCCCTACCCACCCAACCCCTGAGCAACTCCTCTCACTCCTCCACCCAGAAGCTATTTGGAACCTTTCTCTTCTCAACTTTAGTCCACTCGTTTGGCCCCAGCCGCTAACACAGCTCACCCAGACAGCCACACAGCAGCCTCCCACGGTTCCTTTCCCCCACCCCTGCCCCCTCCACTACACAGCAGCCAGACTGGTCTGCTGGGAATATCAGATCCTCTCCTGCTCCTGCTTAAAATTCTCCACAGTACTACCGATGGATGACATGAAGCAAGGCACCATCAGGAGTAAGGAAGAGGTCTCCACCCTCAAAAAGGTTATACTCCATGACACGCCAAACATCCATAAATATATCTAAACCTTTTTAAAAAGAGAGTCCCACTTACCTCTCACCAAAACCACTTTTATACAATTAGCCTTTCTTTTCAATTATCAAAATTCATCTCCCACTTCCTTCCAGGAATGCCGCTAGAAAACAGGGTTCAGGTCACCCCAAACCCTTCCTGATGCTCCGGATTTGGGCTACCTGAACCCTTCTGTGCTGCCTTAGCGCTGGGGCTGCACATCCTAAGCTTTTCAGTCTGGTCTGGTATTACAGTCTCTTGGTTGCTACGACGACTGTCTCAAGCCCTTCCCTGTCCTCCTCTGGATCCTCTCCACAATGCACAATAAGGTTGATCGAGATTTGAATACAACAGGGGCGCCTGGGGGGCTCAGTGGGTTAAAGCCTCTGCCTTCGGCTCAGGTCATGGTCCCAGGGTCCTGGGATCGAGCCCCGCATCGGGCTCTCTGCTCAGCAGGAGCCTGCTTCCACCTCTCTCTCTCTGCCTGCCTCTCTGTCTATCAAATAAATAAATAAGATCTTTAAAAAAAAAAAAGATTTGAATACAATATTCTCTCTTTTCTTTGAAGAACATGTTGGTGACACTCAACAAAATTTCCTCAAACTTCCAGGCCACTACCAAACACTGATCTAGTGTTTTCAGAGTATCAGCTGAAACTGCTTAGCAGCCCTTCGTATGGATCACAGCTGAAGATCAGGATCTGTTATCCTATAATTAGGCTATGAATTATCTTTCCCTGGATTTGTTGTCTTGGGCGAAGAGAAAAAAACTTGGTACTAGTCCTGGCTCCATCCCAGGCCTCACAGTCCTCAAATTCAGTAGTGTTCTGGAACGGACTCAAACTGGCTCACAGAACTGATGGTTAAATTTTTTTTTTTTTTTAATATTTTATTTATTTATTTGACAGAGAGAGATCATAAGTAGGCAGAGAGGCAGGCAGAGAGAGAGGAGGAAGCAGGCTCCCCGCTGAGCAGACAGCCCGATGTGGGGCTCGATCCCAGGACCCTGAGATCATGACCTGAGCCGAAGGCAGAGGCTTTAACCCACTGAGCCACCCAGGCGCCCTGATGGTTAAATTTTTAAGAAATTCTGCAAGATGGTTGTGAAACACAGACATTGTTGAAAATTAAATTATAAAAACACAATCAGGTAAAATACTTATTTTTTAAAAAGTAACAGACATTCAAAACTCTTCCCTTCCTGTTCTACTGTATCTTACGATTTTCGGTGTGCTCTTGAGGTTATTGACATGTACATTATGTGACCGGTGGGAATTTTATACAATGGGGTGCTGCTACACTCTCTCTTTTCAACGCAGCTTCCGGAGACATCCTGTTAGCCTGAAATCAGCCATGGTGGGAATATTTACACCACGGAAATCATCAAACGTTACAAAGCAGACCCAGGGAGCTGGATGCTAAATATTTACAAGCATACCACTGCTTGAGTTCCTGATGTCTAAAATGAGGCCCTGGATTTCAGGCTACAAGATCCCTACTGAGCTCCAAATGCTATGTCTCTGGGAATGCCACATCACTGAGAGAGAGGTGGTTTAACCTTCTGGTAGACTCCACAGTGTTCCTATCTGAAACAGAATTTTTTCTGAGCTGAGACACTCAAAAGATGAAGGAAGAGTCATCTGGTTGGGTGATTTTTAGCTCAATAATTTTTGTTATTCAAAAGCTTAAAAAAGAGTCTGCCTTTAGCTCAGGTCATGATCCCAGAGTCCTGGGATCAAGCCCCAGTTCGAGATCCCTGCTCAGTCTCTAGCTCATTCTGTTGCACTCTCTCTCTCGCTCATTTTCTCTCTCTCTCTCTCTCTCACACACACACACACACACACATACACACACACTTGTTCTCTCTCTCTCTCTCAAATAAATAAATAAAATCTTTCAAAGCTTCAAACGAGAATATCAAACACCAAAAAATGTAGCAGAAGCACAAAAAGATAGGAACTAGCACCTGTTACATAAATAAATCCTATCAGCTACCATCAGATAAATCCAGGCTTTTCCTTCAATCTCTCCATCCCAACTTTCAAATAATGCTCCCTCTCCTTTTTAGAAAATGTTTTTGTTATTTCTTTTTTTTTTAAGATCTATTTATTTATTTGACAGACAGAGATCACAAGCAGGCGGGGGGGGGCGGGGGTAGGCTCCCCGCTGAGCAGAGAGCCCGATGTGAGGCTCGATCCCAGGACTCTGAGATCACGACCTGAGCCGAAGGCAGAGGCTTAAACCACTGAGCCACCCAGGCACCCCCTATGTTATTTCTTGATTCTAAAAGACTCTATATTAAAAATTATAACATATATTCTTGGGATTCGGATTTCTATGACCCCTCACCTTTACTTAAATAAAAGTATTCACACTTCAAATTATATTCTGAATATAGGATTAATTAAAAAACACTTAAAGGCTCCTTCATTAAATTTTTCACATAAAGACTTTTCCTTCATAAGTGAGTGAGAGAAAAATCATTTCTCATGACATTTATTCATCATGTGCTTCTTGATCTCTTTTCTGATGGCAGACGTAAGAGTCACATTAAACAAGGGCAGGCAGTGAGAACTCCCGGTATCGTAGAGATACGAGCTTTAGAATATAATTTCAGGTATTGGGACGAGGTAAGACCATTTGGCCCACTCATATATTTTATCCTTGGTAACAGCCACATGAGTCAACACAGGGAACTGGAGAAAGGAGAGGTAATTTAATTCTCTGCGCAATGCTAAACACTGTGCACTTAGCACTAAAAAGGATAGGTCACATCTAGTAATTAGAGGAAAGAGGTACAGTAGCTAAATACACAACATTTTCATTTCTATGGTCTTATATTTAGGTAGAAAGTAGGTCAGGGGCAGAAGAGGTGGAATGGTAGAAACCTGGTCTCTAATGACATGGGAACCCCAAGCACAAACACCCCCTCCCTCCCCGTACTGGCAGAGGCAAGTGAGCAGGTGGCCGTAGATACAAAGTCACACAATGTCCTGAAGATTCCCAGACCTAAACACCTGGCTTTTGTTCTGGGGGAGTGCCAGGAGGGAAGAGAGCTAGCATGTCTAAACTCCATGGACCCTGACCTCCCTGTTCCCTGGGTGTTCACAGAGAGGGGAAGAAGAAAAGAAAGGGAAGAGAACAAAGGAGAGAAGATGGGGTGGTAGAGACAACATAGGAAAGGAGGAAAGAACAGGAGCTCCTGTGCCTCCTTATGGGCTCCAAGTACAACAGAACGTGGCTTTCTCACACCACCCCTGCCGCCCCCAGCTTTGTGCTGTTCGGGAAGGTGAATGTTGCACCACAAAAAACAAGGGCAGGGAAGAGAAAGAAAAAAAATTCACCACTAAATCTAAACGCCAAAACCTAGAAAGTAGTCTTAGTCTTCATGAGGAACAAAACTTTCAAGGAGTCTCACATTACACAGAGCTCCCACAGACCTGTGATTTATAAACGTTTGGTTATTTTTATAATCGTGTTGCTGTTG
>PISX010011741.1:31088-64530 GCA_004024625.1 Mellivora capensis
GGGGGGGCAGCCTGCCCTGGGGAGGTGGGGGAGGCCAGGTCACAGGGGAGAGACCAGCCCAATGTTTATACACTTAGAGGCCCACAGAGCAGTGGAAATACCGTGCAGCAGAGGGTATCTGGCCGAACGCTACTAAAACCTTACCCAGCAAGACCCTCTCACAGAGAAGAAGCTACACGCTCATATTTGTGCTCATTCTTCTCTTCGCTCATTCAACCTGCCTTCCCCACCCCCCGCGTGCACACACACCACACACACACACACACCTGACACAGAGAGTCACGCGCATCTAGCTAGCAGCCGTGCACACTCACTGACCAGGGCTGGTAACTCCTCAATATTTGGTAGTGCTATTTCATAGTGGTCTGGGAATATAACAAGTTTGGCTTCGTCTTCATATTCATAATCGTCGCTATTTAAATCGTCATCAGTATCTAGATCTGAGGAAAAAACAAAAACAAAGAACAAGAAGTGAAGAGAGAACATTCTACACCAAGGCAGCACTCACTGGGAAAGCCAGAAATCCACAGGAATGACAAGCCAAGAGCAGGACATTTACGATTCCCTCCTCTGACGACCCAAACCAGGAGTAAAAGGCCAACCATCCTTCCTAAGTTAGAAATACCTATTAATAAGTGACAGATGTATAAAGACTGAGACCTACCATACAGCTTTGCAATTAAAATAGACACGTGTGCTAGATATTCAATTTGTGAAGACTTTTTAAAAGTGTGAATTGTTCATTATGATCTGTTGGGTACCTGGCTCCTGATTGCGTAAGAATGGATTGGGATGTTTTTCACAACACTGTAGTGTGGAAGATAGTACGAACCAATTCAATTCCAGCTCCAAAATTTGACGTAACTTGGAGCAAGTCACAAAGTCTCTAATCCTTAGTTTTCTTATTTGTAGAATGGAGATAATAGCTCTTATCTCACAAAGCTTATACGAGGAATAAATAAGAAATTGTAGACAAGGGACCTGGCACATAATAACTAGTCAATAAGCGATAGCTATTATTTAAAAGTGAAATCTCAATTTCCCTCTCTGTGTCTCTGTCTCTCTCTCCCCATCCCCCTCTAGGAGTTATTAAGATATTGTAGGGGATGGGGGAAACCCCCCAATATAGTAGTCCTGTTGTCCTCAGGCTACACAGAATTTTCAGTAACAGAACTGAGCTCCTCTAGGCTGCTATGTTATCAAGTCATCACCTGCTTGCTTAGCTAATCTCTGGTGAAGGTTAAGTGAAGGCTCAAGGAAATGTCTTGTCACAATATTTACATGGACATTTCATCCTTACATTCACATGGATGCCAGCATCCCAGATCAGGTTTGTATATTTAGATGTTTGGAACTATGGTGACAGGGAGCTATTGAGCCTTATTCCACTCACATCACACATTAAGCAGGTGCACAAACATAGGTCTGTAGGCAGAAAAAAGTTATTTTCCTAGACAAAGCAACCACCCGAGAACTAAAAGATCTGGGTTCTGTTATTACCTTGTTGTTTGCCTCCAATCAAAAACCTAATATGGTTTTGGGTACAGCTCTGTTCCCAAATTCTCAAAAGGAGGCAGTTTTAAATGGAAAATAAGATAGAGTGAAAACATGGTCTCAACAATTCAATAAAATATTCCAAATAATAAGAATCAAAAATGACAAAATAAAGAAATAGCCAACATTATCAGATAGCCATAAGAGCTCAGTTTGACAAAATGCAATGTTAAAGATGATTCTAAGAGTTTAAGAAGTCATTAAGATTTGCTAGATGGGATGCTGCCCAATTCATGAATCATGTAACAAAAGAAATTAGAGCTTCAATTTTTTTTAAAAAAGTAACAAAAGGTATTTACTTAAAGGAAATCATTCAAACAAAGACAGACATTCTATATGTTATAAAAATTTGAATGCCCCAATATCTATAATTTTAAAAATTAGAATCTAAATGTTCAGTGAGAATGATGTGCAACCCAGTAGAATATTATTTAAATGATATTTATTTAGACTATGAAGAAACATGGAAATATTTATGCTATGTCAATGTTAAAAATACAAAATTCATCTTCACTGTAAAGACAACTTTGTAGGGTGCCTGGATGGCTCAGTCAGTTAAGCGTCTGCCTACGGCTCAGGTCATGATCCCAGAGTCCTGGAATGGAGCCCCGCATCAGGCTCTCTGCTCAGCAGGAAGCCTGCTTCTCCCTCTCCCACTCCTCCGGCTTGTGTTCCCTCTCTCACTGTCTCTCTCTGTCAAATAAATAAATAAAATCTATTTTTAAAAAAAGACAACTTTGTAAAATGTATGCTCATAGACGAGAAACAGAAGGAAATCCAAACAAATGAAAACAGTCAGTGGGTGAGCATTTTTCTATTCTTAAATCTTTATTATATCTTTTATAACAATTTTAAGGGATGGAAGTACAACTCTTTTGTTTCTGTGTATAGATTCAGCTCATATTACATATTATCTAAGCATCTCTTGTCCACAGAAAACACACTCACTTAATACTAAGTCAGATCTTACCTGGCCAAACACAATGATACACTAAGTCTAAAAAACCCTGCTCTGTTATTTGCTATGTAACCCTGGGGCAAGTTCTTTCTGAGTTCGTTTTCCAAAGGAGTAAGCCATGAATAATGTTGTCTGCCCCCACAAGATTGCTGAGAGCATTAAACAAGTTAAGGTTTTTTTGTTTTGTTTTGTTTTTAATATTTTATTTCTTTAACAGAGAGAGAGAGAGAGATCACAAGTAGGCAGAAAGGCAGGTAGACGGGGAGGGGGGGGCAGGCTCCCCGCTGAGCAGAGAGCCCAATGCAGGGCTCAATCCTAGGACTCTGGGACCACGACCTGAGCCGAAGGCAGAGGCTTAACCCACTGAGCCACCCAGGCGCCCCAAACAAGCTAAGGTTTTAAGGCATCTAGTATAGGATCTGGCATGTATTAGGGGCTCCACAGAGAGCACCCAACCCTGTCACTATCACCACCTTCCCTAGGCTCCTGACAACCAACATAATCAAAAGTGCCTTCCCCTCCCTTGGGCTCATCCCAGGAAGAGCATGTACCATGTGGGGCTCCTCCTCTGTGATCTCAGTATGGAGAACACGTGAGCTTCAAAGGCTTCGAGACTGTGAGCTGTCAGAGCAGGAAATGCGTCTTATTCACCTTGCAAATATGCCTAGCCCCTGCACAGTACCTAGCCCACACCACACATGCACTAAATGTCTATGAAAGGAGACTCCAAGAAGTTTAAATACCCCAATATGTTAAGGACAACAGCAAAGCAGGAGCCTCAGAAGGGTAGTTGTGGGTTTGGGGGTTTTTTAGTTGGTAACAGGTCTGTGCTTAGAAGTAAGCACAACTGCTATTGTGCAAAAAAGCAGCACTTTATTGGGCTTCTTTACGTTTTGTCTGTAGTTGCTTTTATTTTTATTTTTAATTCTATGGGATAGAAGGGGACCATGACCTTTCCCAAAGGAAAGTCCCATGAAGTAACCTACACTCTGGTTTTAAGGGACAAATCTAAGATTTCTGATCCTAAATTCCAAAGTTCCCTAATTAGAGTCTTACTTACCCTAATTAGAGTCTACCCCAACAGTATCTAGTTGAGGAACCTACAGAGAAATTATACCCTAGGGATCAGTAAGACTAGGACCCCCGACTTCCCCCAGCAACTACCTTCCACTATGGCTATTAACTGGCAATACATGAATGGACTCTTTTTCTAAATTAAAAAAAAAAATGTTTTTAATATCTCTTCCCAATTCCACATCAATGATCTTCTCCAATCCCTGGGAGAAGTGGCTGGGACCCCAGCCATTTCCGAGAAGTGACTTGCCTAAGCTGTGAAGCAGCACCACAGAAGAAAAGATCCTTAAATCAAACCAAGACTCCAACACCCAGCTCAGAGTCCTCCCTACCTGAGCAGACTGACGAATGTGTGTGCTCGAGGTGAGAAGTCTCGCTGACCTAGTGCTATGAAATCTGACCAACCACTCACCCTCAAAAGAAGGTACAGGGGGAACCTCCTTGAACACAGACCCTCTTCTGGGACCTACTTCAGAAGCAAGGGGCAAAATGGAGTTTACTAGAACCTTCTGGCCATTATAGATACAGCTGAGTTTCCTGAACAGGCCCATTCCAAGAACTTTCCACAAATGCTCTCTTTTTAACCTCTTTCTCATCAAGTATGAATGCTTGGGCTAAAAACAAAAAAGTGGAAATTCAAGCTCTCTGAGATTTAGAAGTAGTTCTTCAATGTCCCAGACTTCAGACAAAAAAGAACTTGACTCCTTTACTCCTATTTCTGAAAGTTGGTGGGAAGGTGGGGAAGTCAATAAAAATGTGAATATTTAACACTGTTTTAATAACATACTGAAGATCTGCACTGAATGCCTTAGAAGGTATTTACACATCTATACACTTTTGTAGCTTGACTGTAAAAAATATGTAAGATTAGGCTAGAACCACCTCATAAGCCCTGGGATATTTCTTTGAAGATCCTGGACTCCCTTATATTCCTCCTACTCTCCTTCCATCTCATAAAAGTTAAGTTTTATAGTAGTTAAGTCCACAAATTCACATTCTCCCCTATTGTTGTAAGTTACCATTTAAAAGACAAGCTAACAGTGTCCCTCTCTAGCTTAAAAACATTGACACAGAGCTACCCACTTTCTCAGTGCACAGCAGCCCTAAGTCAAAAGAACTGCCCAATAATTCTATTTATTTAGTAGTTGGGTCCAAACAACTTAGTAAGTATTAGTGTTCTGATGATTTAGTAACCATTTGAAAAAATAATATACATAAATGGAAAGGCAGAAATGTTTTACTTCACTCATAATTCACCATAATCCCTTGCTAACAGGATGTGTGCCCTTATTGGGCTCTGCACAACTTCTTTCTGAATCAAATGGAACACAGCTTCCCTCATTTCCTGTTCCACATTTATTTTTCACATGGTCCTTGCCTTTTACCATAGAAACCACCAAAAAACCAGCTCCACAGAGGCGAAGTCACTGAAAGGAATTTAAGGTACTCCCATAGTAAAACTACACCATGCTAATAGTCCATGCAATGTTCCATCATCACTGGTCTTCCCTGAAGTGTTAAAATATCCGTGTTGCACCTGTGAGTTCATTATAGCACTCTTGGGTACCTCAGGGCAGAGTTTGGAAACTAAGTGTTAATGGTTCCCAACTGCTTCCAGGAAAAAAGTCTAAAAATATGAAATATATCTATACTATTGCTGGAAGAATATACAAGATATATAAGAATGTACAAATAGAAAATAATATTTGTCTCTGGGGAGAGTAACCAAGTAAGCTAGGAGAAAGAGAAGTGGCAAAGGCTTTCTTTTCATTATAGAGCCCCTTATAACTTTTCAATTTTAAGCTTTGTCCAAAAAACATTGTTCTAAAAATGTTTTGTATATCCTAAGTATAAAAAGTATAAAATTTAAGTGATTCAAAAATTAGTAATGGTCATTGTTGATTTAAACACACACACACACACACACACACCAGCAAGAGCTAGTGCTGAGGGAAAGATCCTTAACTGTGACTTTACCTGAATGCACATCAAGGTAATAGGGAAGAGTGACTTGAATGCTGAGGGGCAAGATGGTGATCCAGAGACTTGGGTAAGCCATTCAGCACCATCTAATGGTCTCAGTTTCCCTTATATAATCAATATT
This sequence comes from Mellivora capensis, assembly GCA_004024625.1. Lineage (NCBI taxonomy): Eukaryota > Metazoa > Chordata > Mammalia > Carnivora > Mustelidae > Mellivora > Mellivora capensis. The sequence continues at coordinate 36,779 of PISX010011741.1, forward strand.
GAAGGTCATAATTGAATGATTCAATGGGCTCAATGTCACTGTTGAGCCCGTGAAAAACAAATTGGTCATGAAATCATGAAGTGACTGGAGAAAAAGAAGCTTCTATCCAAGAGAAAGCATTAATCAAATACATCTATTTTGTGAGAGGAAGACAGGCATCGTGATGACCTTTCAATAGCAATAAAAAAACTCTTTCTAGTCAAAAAAACAAAGAGACTGCAAGAGAGTTCTGAGTTCTCTTCCTCTCCAAGAAGAGACAACCCCAATGTCCCTTCTAGTGAAAAAGTATGTGGCAGAGGCAACTAGCTGCCTCCCAGTAGCCACTCTCCCCTTCTTCTTCAAACAGACTTTACTCCATGAAGCCAGTTAGTAAACTGAATGTACCTTCCAGTTCCCTGCGCAGCACGTGGTATGGCCACAGGACCAACTCCTGACCAGAGAGGGGTAAATTGAGGTGTTGCTTAAGGATCTGAGAGAAGACTGATGAAAGGAAGCTGATGACTCCACAGGGAGAAGAGATATTTTTTTTTGTCCTTCCCCTCTTCCTCTTTGCTCTTTCTGGGCTGGGGATGTAATGGCAGGAGTTCCAGAAGGCATTTTGGACCTTGTAGTGACCATGAGGTTAGAATCACAGGGCAGGATGGAGGGTGAAGCAGAGATAGGGGAAGAGTCTAGATCCTGATGAACATGAGGCCAATCACATCAGCCTGGACTTGCTGCTTCCCGATATCCTCTACATGAGAGAGAAATAAACAACTCTTTTCTTTAAAGTCACCAATATTTTAAGTTTTCTGTTACATAAGCCAGATCTAACCCTAATATGGTCCTTCACTTGAATGCACCAGCCTCATCAGCTTGAAAACAGCTGTGATCAGTGTAACCAGAGAAAAGGGACTGCTCCAAGGGCCATGAAGAATCTTATCAAGGCAACTGTAAATCTGGGCTTGCAAAACCAAATTCTTAGTGGGATGAAGCAGCCAACATCAATTTGTACCAATTCTGGGTAAACAAACATTAGAGAGAAACAGGGCCTGAGGCAAGCCCCGAAGTGTCAATGACGTTTACATTTAAAGTTTTTAAAAAACCGGTGGAATCCAATTAGAATCTATTTGCTGGACTGTGACTTTTCATTATATTCTGTGGTTTTCTAAGATATGGAACGCTGAGTGAATACAGACAGCAGCCTGCAGAAACAGACCCGCTGAAATGGAATGGTAGGTTAGCATTCCCAAGAAGCAGTGGAAGGGATCCACCCAGTATGAAGCACAAAACCTCAGTGTTCACTTTTGGATGAATTCTTAAAATAGTTACTTCACCATATCCTACACCACCAAGATGATCACTAGAGAAATCAAACCCCAAGGTGTTTCAAGCAAAAGACACAAAGGTTAAAGGGCAGGGGAGCAGCTGACTTCTCCACTCAGCCAAAGAAACAATGGAAAATAGCAACAGTAATTCAAAATGTTTAATTATTTCCACCTTCAAAAATGCCACCGAATTCAGAAGTCACATCATCTTTATCGATAGAAGGGAGCTCAAGACTAATAACTAAAGCATCAGAATGCACCCAATCATTTCAGCTTTGAGGTCCATTCTGAGCTGGTTTGGGTTTGGTTGGTTGATTTAGGTTGTGGTTGAAAGACCACAGAGAGGTGGAAAGATTGGCCAGGGTAGAAAAACCATCTACAAATAAGCCTCATAAAGAAATGACTGAAAATCAGGACAGAATACAGCAAACATAAGTCTCATGTAGAAAAATGGAGGATCAGAGCAGGAAAGACACTCTGTTCCATGACTGTTTCCAATGGCTTTACTTTTCAAATAATTAATGTGGCTTTTCATTACAACAGTAACACATGTTTGTTACCAAAAAATTTAAACACCAGATAAGCATGGGGCGCCTGGGTGACTCAGTGGGTTAAGCCTCTGCTTCAGCTCAGATCATGGTCTCAGGGTCCTGGGATCCAACCCCGCATCGGGCTCTCTGCTCAGCAGGGAGCCTGCTTCCCCCCTCTCTCTGCCTGCCTCTCTGCCTACTTGTGATCTCTCTCTGTCAAATAAATAAATAAAAATAAATAATTTTTTTAAAACATCAGATAAGCAAAAAGAAGAAAATAAAAATCACCTCAATCCTGCCACCAGGAAAGAGTTACCAAATCAACAATCTGCAATATATTTTGCCAGACTCTTCTGGACTCTCAGTTATATATGTATCCATGTGTGCATGTACCCACACATGTACATATAAACACACACATACATGCACACACATACATACACACATACACATACACACGTATATTGTGTGTGTAATTTTTTTTTACCAAAATGAAATCATAACATGCAAATGATTTTGAAATTTCTTTCAAACAATCCTAGGCATTTAGGAATATAAACTTACTTGGTCAAAAATTATCAAGTCCCTTTTTCTCCTGGCAAAAGCATGTCAGAAGTTTAATATGAAAAATGAGCATGATGACATGGTACAGAAACCGGTACTCATTTGCATGGACAAAACTGGCTTTTCTGAATGAGGGAGAAGAAAATCACTGTGAGGCACACACCACAGTAATCATTGCTGCAGGCAAGATCCATGGACGGATGATATAAGTCATGTGCGAAACTTTGAGGAGAAACAAAGCATTACTCCCAAAGTACTTATTACTTACATTGTATCATCACAGTGGAGAAACCCAGCTGAAATCACCTCAACAAGGGATCAAGGATCAAGGTTACACACCAATAGGAAGACATCTCGGCATTACATGACCCCCAATATCATGTACTGAGGAGGGCACATCACCTCTGTGGTGTTCCTGCCAAAAATGCATTACCTCAGACTTTGGAGGACACATCAGACAAATCCAAATTGAGGAACATTCTACAGAATAACTAGCCAGTAGTCTTGAAGAGTGTCACAATTATTAAAGACAAAAAAAAAAAAAAAAGACTGAGGAACTATCAAAGATTAGATATGATTTTTAAAAATGACAACTAAATACAAAATGGGATCCTAAAAAAAGGACATTAGTGGGGGGGGGGGAATGGTGAACTCTGAATAAAGTCTGTAGTTGAGCTAATATTAAAAAAAAAAGTCTCTACTTTCAAGGCAGTGAAAAAAGAGAGCAGAAGCAGAATCATAATTACTCTCCAGTCACTGTAAGTATAATTGCTTTAGAACACTAAACCCAACTCTAAGAGTGCTAGAAGCATTCTTCGCCACTAGGTAAACACAAAACAGAGGCAGGTCATCACAAGGTAAATGGTTTCCTCTTATCATTAAATTGTAGAGCAATAAATAACTATTATTCCAAATCAAACAGGCACGCACACGCGCACACACACACACACACAATCTGGGCACACTATTGATAACTATTTATATTACCTAAAAAAATCTTGGAATTCCTCCTTTTTGGTAACGCTCCACCAGATGCCCCTCTTACCTTCTGAAAAGAAAACAAGAGATTGTTAAAATGCAGCCTATAGAATAGACAATGGGAAAGGGGTGGGGGAGTACATCTCACAGGTTCCTGGATTTTACAAAAGGCCAAGAGGAAATTCTCAACCTGGACTAGAGATTCCAGAATAAACCAGAACTTGACCAGGTCACTGGAGGCAGGTGAAGGGCAATGCTATTGTTCTACCTGATTATTTTCACCAAGTTATCAAGACAGCACCTCTGGAAAACGAAATAGAACCAGGGATCAAGGTAAACTAGACATTTCAACTTCCAATTGGCACATGCTTCCAAGAGACTGGAGTCCATGTCCAATGCTAGAACTATGCTGGAGAGATCATATTGGCTCCTGGAGGGAAGGCTCTTCTTCTCTTATTCCCCTGCTACCCACTAGGTCCCTGTGCTTGGTCCTGGGCATGCACAACAATCACTGTTGAAAGAGCTAATAAATTCTGGTAAGCAGTCACTGATAGTCTGGTCATATTAAACCTCAGTCTAACCTCCTTGAACATTCCTGGAGCACCAGCTAATGGCTAGCTGCCATCCAAGGTTTCGTGTATTTTCTACCTCTGGTGGAAGTCCCTGGCAGCAATGGAATAAATGCCATCAAGTGTTTAAGCTAAAGAAATCATTCATTACCCTTCTGACACACACAAAATTTTACCCTCAAATCGGATTATAAAAATTTTTGTTTTGGGCACCTGGGTGACTCAGTCAGTTAAGCGTCTGCCTTCAGCTCAGGACGTGGTCCGAGGGTCCTGGGTTCGAGCCCTGAGTCAGGCTCCCTGCTCAGAAGAAAGTCTGCTTCTCCCTTTCCCTCTGCCCCTCCCCCCCCGGATCATGCACTCTCTCTCTCTCAAATAAATAAAAATTTTTTAAATTTATTTTTTGTTTCAAATGGCCAAAATCTTATTTCCACCTTGTTTGTCCTCTCACTTATTAGAAAAGAATACATTTCCAGCACACCATGGTGTGAGGGTCAAAGGCTGGCATCTTTCCAAGTGGCCACAAGTTTTGGCAGCATCAAGGCCTTACTACTGCTTTAGTCTGTTCCCTAATCAGTCTTAAGTCTCCTTTGCCACATTTTACTATTTGGCATTGAAGGCTGACTCATCTTTGTGATTCTCACATTAAGTTTTTATAGCTTCTACTATACGTTTATAGTTCACATCTTAGGCATGTGAAAATGATTGAACTGAAAAACCTGTCTCTCCAAATACTCTAGCCAAATTCATGTCCCCTCTCTTGGAAGCCCTCTCCTCCAAAGTCTCTGAGACGCTCTCCCTCTCCCCACCACATGCCTGCCTCAAAAAAGGGATGAAATAAACCCTGTACCAAAGGCACATTTAGCAATCCTGGAGGTCACTTGGAATCTCTCTACCAATGTTTATGGCAGCTTTTAATTGTTCCGACCTCACTGTCTCCTCCACTCCTGCAGGATGGTGGAGGGAGAAAGAAGGACAGGGCTGTCTGAGCACCTGTTAGAACACAAGGCTCTCCCTGATCCTGCTGTCCACACCTTAGACGTGGATTAGATCTACTGCCTTTGAGGAAAAACCAAAACAAAAAAATCCACTAGGTTTTCCTTCCAAAGACCATCACCTCTGTGCCTGCCTCAGTCTCCCCTAGAAATCAACAGGGTTTGAGAAACAGGAACTTCTCAGTCATCAAACATGACTGGGCCCATGGGTCAGGCCCTGAGACAGCAAAGTGAATGAAGAGATGGTCCATCCCTTGAGAACTCCATCAGCAAAGTGGGGGAACATTTATGCAAACAAATAGCACAATAGATTCTGGTGAGTATTAAGAGATATGTGAAAAAGACAGGATCATAAGGAGGAAATGACATTTCCGGAGGCGGAGATTGTGGACAGGTAAGAAGGGCAGCATGTTTGGCATTTAGCAGCTGCTTAGCAAATATTTGTTCAATGGATGGCTGGATGATGGATGGATGGATGGATGATTAATGGAGGAAGGAAGGAAAGCAGGGAGGGAGGGAAGGAGGGAGGAAAAGGCAGATAAATGGATGGATGGAAGGATGGATGGATGGATGATGGATGGATAGATAGATGATGGATGGACAGATGGATATGCTGATCACAGAAAATACAACAGGTATGAGAGGAATCAGACATCCCAGAGAGGAAAAAACAAACAGCATGTACAAAGGTATGAATCATAGTATACTATGGTGAAGAAGAAGAAGAGGTGGTTTGATATATCTAAAGCACAAAGCTGGTGGAGTAAAAGTAGAGTCAGAAAGGCTAGAAGGGGCCAGATTATAGAAGGCCTTATAATCCCATGCAAAAAAAAAAAAAATAGTATTCATCCTGCAACAAAGGGAGATACCAGAAATTAAAGCTTCTGAGTCCCACAGATATACAGACATGTGCATTTGAAAACATCACTCTGGGTGCACATTAGGTGGGAAGGAAGGCGGCAAGTTTGAAGGAAAGACTAGTCAGGAAGCAAAAGCATTAGTCCTTTTAAGGGATAATGAGCTTTAAGGCAAAAACAGCAGGATGGAGAGGACAGGATGGACTTCAGAGCCATTTGGGAGGGCCAAATAACTAGATTTGGGTCACCAACCAGCCATGGAATGAAAGAAAAATCCAAAAGATTTCCAGGTCTCTAGAATTCAAGACGAAGGACAACTCTGAGAAAGAGGATTATTCATTGAGTGTGAGCACACTGAGCTTGAAGTACCTATGAGGTATTAGTAGGAGAAGCCACATCAGTCAGATAGTCAGGTCTTTGGCTCTGGAGAGACCCTGATTACGAAGTCATCGGTTCAGAGACAGTGATTAAACAAGGCAATGGACAACACTGATGAGGAAGAGCAGCTCCAGAGAAAGATGGTCAAAAGGCACCCTAGGGGGTCACCTGGGTGGCTCAGTGGGTTAAAGCTTCTGCCTTCGGCTCAGGTCATGATCTCAGGGTCCTGGGATCGAGCCCCACATCGGGCTCTCTGCTCAGCTGGGAGCCTGCTTCCTCCTCTCTCTCTCTGCCTGCCTCTCTGCCTACTTGTGATCTCTGTCTGTCAAATAAATAAATAAAATCTTAAAAAAAAAAAAGGCACTCTAGAAAGTGCGCTATTTAAGGAGTGAATGAATGATGAGATGCTAGTGAGATAAAGTCAGAAAAGGCAGCCTGAAAAACAGGAGGAAGCCAGGAAAGAATGGTGCCAAAGAAAGCAGAAGAGCAGTTCCAAGATGGAAACAAGTTCAAATACTCAAAAAGTCAAGTAAAATCAGGATTGAAACATATCCACCAAGCATGACAATGCACGGTCACTATAGCCCCAAAAGTTCCAGCTGTTTTAGCAGGAAGACTTACCCGATGGCAATGCTTAACTTCCAGCAAGGGAACAGGAAAGCTGTTAAAGACGCTTTAACTGAGGGACGGGATGACCAGAAGAGGACACGAATTACAGGGACAGTTTTGTGGTATGTTCTTTTTTAAGGTGGGAGAAAAAAGCCAGAAGAGGGAGATGTTGAAGAAAAGGGAATTAAGGAAGAAGCAAGTTTCTGGGGAGGAAACAGAACTGTGAGGACAGAGAGAACATAGCTTTCTGCTGGGATACGGGAACCAGAGGCAAGGAGTTGCCAGGAGGCAAGACAGATGTTCAGGAAGTTCCTGTCCAAGGTCCCTGTTTTCTCAGGGACATACAAGTCAAATCGTTCTCTGAGGATGATGAGGGAGGCCCTGGTAGGGCACTGAGGATGACATCTGGAGTCTGGAGTGGAAGAAGCCACAGGCCAGGTTTGCTGGGCAGTGAGTCAGCCCAGCAGAAGGGGCAGGCCAGGAGTCTGACATGGCCCAGACCACGGTGGTGCAGGATTGCTCATAATGTGCTCCCAGAAGCCAGGATGAGACTGACAGCATGACTAACCAGAGCTCTGGGGACAGTTAAGGAGGCAAGACAAGGGGATAAGGGTCCCTTGAAGGCACCAGTGGTAACAGTACATTTTAAGCCCTGAGAAGCAGTCTCAACAAAGAGGGGGAGTGGCCACCAGGACCAGTCACAGGCCTGCAGACTGCAAGGAGGGAAAACAACAGAGTGAAATCAGAATAAATGAAAGCTAAACTGAGAGAGGGTTGTGGTCACAGAGTGAAATATTTAACTGAAAATTTCAGAGGCACAGCTAACCGCACAAGATTACCAACACTCTGCAATTCTACCACTAGCTTTGGGATCAAGTTATCTCAAGCCTCTGGGCCTTGGTTTCATCCCCCCCCGACCCCCCAGTTCCTAAAACTTCATCATTTTACACTAAGACATATGTCCGGGACAAAGCGTACCTCATAAGAATTGCTAGGTCCCACATAACGGGAGCAGTGAATGTAAATCATGTACTATCAGGCCAACATTAGATTGTTTTAAAGCTAAGCATTGAGTTGATGGTTTATCTGACCTCCTGGCCTTTCTTCCTCCTCTTCCTCCTACTCTGCCCACTGTCCAATTTGGGGATCTCTCCTTTGTCTGGAACTTAAACAGAGAACATATTAGGTGGGCTAAGGCGAATGATCAGATGAACTTCAAATCAGCATTTTACTATTTAGAAGTTCCAACACAGTCTACAGACTATTAGGACTGAAGTGAAAGTTGAAGAGTATTGCTAACTATAAAAATCAATATCCGAATTTTAATAACATCCCCAAACATTATCAATAACCAATTAAAATACATGAAGAAGTAAAAATTAGCAGTAACAATTGTTACAAAAATTACAGATAACCTAAAAAAAAACCCACAAAATATAAGCTCTTTTATTGAAAATTATAAAACAGTATTGAAGGAGACAAAAGAGAACTGAATAAACAGAGAGGTATGTCATTTTGAATACTCACATTCAATAAATATTTATGAAACACCTACTATGTCCTGGGATTGTTAAGGGCTGAAGACATGGAACTGAACAAAACAGACAAAAATCCCTGCCCTCGTGGAGTTTACCCGCTATTGTGTATTATAGAGTAATCTCCAAATTCACTGTGATATCTCAACAGGATTTTTTAAACGAGTTGAACTGATTCTAAAATCTATAGAGAAAAACAAATGTTTGGGACGCCTGGGTGGCTCAGTTGGTTGGACGACTGCCTTCAGCTCAGGTCATGATCCCAGAGACCCAGAATCAAGTCCCGCATCAGGCTCCCAGCTCCACGGGGAGTCTGCTTCTCCCTCTGACCTTCTCCTCGCTCATGCTCTCTCACTGCCTCTCTCTCAAATAAATAAATAAAATCTTAAAAAAAAAAAAAAAGAAAAGAAAAACAAATGTGTAAACCCTGAAAAGTTCTGGTAAAAGTGCTTGCGCTACCAGATACCCAGGCTTGCTGCACCAGTGCAGAGACAGAAAAATAAGATCAACAGAAAAGAACCAAGAGCCCCAAAACAGACCCAAGTATGAATGCCCAGTTAAAATGTAAAAAAAGATGGTGCTATAAATCATTGAGAAAGACTGCACTACTCTAGTAAGAGCAGGACAACTGGTTACCAGTACTGAAAATAAAAAACAGATTCCCATACTTCATACAAATACAACAATAAACTATAGGTGGATTAAAGTCCAAAAACATCAAAACATACATATGCTCATGCAAACACACGTGCACTTCAAAAACAAAAGTATTAAAGGAAGTATCATTATGACCTTGAGTTGGGAAACTTCATAGATAAGATACAAAAGGCACAATTCATAAGGGAAAAAGTTTAATAAATGTAACATCAAATTTAAAACTTCTATAAACAATAATTCATAAATGAAACAAAAAATGAAGCCACAGACCATAAGGAAAAAAAAATCAGAGAAGAGAAAACCAGGATGGCCAGTAGACATATATGAAGATGTCTGACCCTTGCAGAAGGAAATGCCAATTATTTACATGCCACTTTGCAACCATTAGATTGGCAAATATCAAAAGTCTGACCAAGTGTTTGTGACGATGTGAGAAAACAGGAACTGGTAATCAGTGCAGATAGACTGGGGCAACCACACTGGGGTTTTTGTCAATACCTCGCCAAAACGAAGATAAGCACACCCACACGCCAGAATTACCACTTCCAAATAGTTAATAGTTGCATCGTTTGTAGAAGCAAAAAAAAAAAAAAAAAAAGGGAACAGTCTAAATGTTCATCTGTAGGACAGCAGGATAATAAATGACAAGGCACTCATGAGAGGAAATAATAAACAAGCCATAAAATGAATTAAGTATATTCTGACGCACTAGAACATGAACAGCTTTCAAGAACAATCTGAAAAGGGAAAGCTCTACACAGAATTATATGTAACAGCATGATAGTCTTTATCTACACCTTAAAAACACATAAAGTCCTTCCACACATTGTTTATGACTATCCGTACATAAATAAAAATAATGATGTACATAGGAATGAGAACAAATTTGCAGCCATGGTTACTACTCGGGAGGGAATCAAAAGGGACTTGAGCTTTCAGGAAAGCACTTTCTCTTGCTCAAAAGAAATATATAATAAATAAGTCTGAGGCAAAAATATCCAAATTTTTTTTAAATTTCTGATTTGGAGATTTCTGAAATTATTTTGTGTACCTGTCTATGTTTTTTACTTAATTTTTTTTTCCTTCAGTTGACTCATGTCTGGTTAAGACTAATGAGAAATTCAGAGGAAGAGAAAAATTAAACTGGGTAAGGTAGAGTTTGGGGGAAATCTATGAATTTCTGCCAAGGGTCATGCTTCTGTTTCCCATCACCAAAGGGCATCAGAAATCACGTGGGCAGAGAAAACCCTCCAGGTGATAATGAACTGCGCGACAATGTTCCGGGAAAGATACCAAGGCCAGTTCTCCCAGCGTGTGTCTCACCTCTCGCACGTGTCTTTTCAGGTGCATGTATACACTCTGTCCAGTTTTTCGAAAATGTCTTTCAACATGTTCCCTTCCAAAGGCCAAAAATGTATTCATGCATACATAGAGTCCACCTTCAGAATTCTAGGAGAAAGAGACAGGCGACAAAATTAACCAAAGATACCTTGTCAAGTCATTTATATACGAAAAAGGTGAAAGGAAGAACGGCGAACGGTGAAGACAAGGCCCAGAAAAAGGCCACCTGACCGTCATAGTCCCCTGTGATGACCCTCCACCCACAGCAGGAGTTCCCATCCCAACCCCGAGTTCCAGGTGCTCCCGGAGAGCTGCACACAGTCTCCCCCTCAGGAGAGCCTCAGAGGTCCTGGGAAATAAACATGCTTGTCTGACTCTCCAAACTGGTATAAAGGACAATAAGGGAAGGAGAAGCTTGGCAATTGATCCAACTACCAGCACGGCAATCATTCTTCTTCACTGATCAATGCAAGTCTCCAGGAACAGAAAGTTCTACACTCTTTTAGCAGGACAATTTGATTCAAAGATATTCTTCCCTTCCTTTGGTGACACATGATATTTGATGGTACCATTAATAAACTAGGACAATTTAATAAGCCAATAATAACTTAATGAGTAAATTATAAAGAATGGAGTCCTATCATAATCCTAGCTACATATTTTTGCAAGCTAATGTGTGCCAGGTGCTTCTCATACGTTATTTCAGATTCTGACAATATTATTATTTCCATTTTACAATTTAAAAAAAGAACTAAGGGTAAGTTACTTGACCAAGTTCACAAGGCTTGAAAGTGTCAGTTAAACTAAAGCCATTTCTCTTTTTATCCTTCTAGACCACATTTCAAATATTATTTAATTACAGACATCCTGGCACAATGAACAGTCAAGGATATTTATCACATTTTAGATGCTTGAGTTTCTATCCCAATTTCATCTCTCCTCTTTTTCTCACTTTGTTTAATATGCTTCTGTGTAAATTTTGCCTATAAAATTAACCATCCTTGGGGCACCTGGCTGGCTCAGTTGGTTGAGCATGTGACTCTTGGTTTAGACTCAGGTCATAATCTCTGGGTTGTGAGATAGAGCCCCACATTGGACTCTGGGCTCAGCGCAGAGTCTACATGAGATTCTCCCCTCTGTCCCTCCCTTTCCACCCCTCATTTAAATAAATAAATAAAAACTATAAAATCAGCCATCCTTTCCTCAACGAAAGTGGATTTTTATTAAGCTCTTGTCAGTCTCATTTCACCAAATAATTTTTAAAAACAATTTTTTAAAAATCTATCAGAATTGCCAACAATTACCAATCAAAATTCCTCACATTATGTTTCAATAGAACACAAATTCAATATCAAAACAGACATTGATGTTCCTAGAAATATATGAAAAATAATTTTTAAGTTCCAATAACTCAAGATTGCATCTTTTTTAAATTTCTAATAAAATTCTCCAACACTGTATCTATGGTTTATAAGCCAGACATAAATGAGTCTTATCACAATGAGGATATTACAGCAGCATTAGTTCAGATATGTGCCTATTATTGGAGCAAATATATTGCATAAGGCAAGAAAACAAAAAAAGCATAGAAATCACAAAGAAAGAGGTAAAATGGTCTCAATTTGTTGATAACATTACAGTCTATACAGAAAATCCTTAAAAACCTACAAACTACTAACTAGTAAAACTAATCAATGAATTTAGCCAGGGTCTTGGAATACAGGTTTATAGGCAAAAATCAATTTTAATTTTATACTCTGGCAAAAAAACATCTTGCAAATGAAATTTTTAAAACTTGACTATAAAATAGCATTCAGAAAAGACAATTATTTAGCTTGTGCTTCTGGATAACTTTTTCTCTTTGAATGAGATAATTTGAATAAAACTAGAAAAGTTTTTCAACTAGAGACAACATATTATATTCACTTGATCAACAGATTAAATCCTTTCAGAAGTTTTCAATAGACATGCTTTTTGTATAGTCATAACCCTTAAAAAACTTCGCATCATTATAATGGTCAGTTATTCATTAAGCCCATTAAATTGAGCACTATATATTGTGATTTTAAAAAATAACATTTCCATTCTCTTCCAACAAAATGTAATTCAGTCAAAAATGTAATTCAGTCAAAAAGCATTCAAACCAAAAGATATACCAGGGAAAATATGAGATTTGGAACCAAGGTCCTGAACAGCCACTAATAGTTCTGTGGCCTAAAGGTTGTCATTCAGTCTCTGAGCTTCAGTATTTTCCTTCATAAGCATGTCTGCAGAAATAATTCCCATCTAACAGGTTTCATTAAGTTCAAAGAGGGTGAGATATATTCCATGCTGTAAAGCATTACATAAACAATAGCAATTATTTATTATGAGCTATGGTTCTGTGTGCCACATGTATCTCCTATTATCTCAATTATTGTATAATTGGAGGAAATAAGCAGAAGAAAGAAAACAGTGAGTCTGACAGCCACACTGGCTGGAGGCAAAAAATACTAATCTATCAGAAAAAAATATATTAAGCAACTAGTAGGAGAATCAAGGAACTAGCCAGTGGAAGATGAAAAATGTTCAAGTACAGCATTTTTCTGGAGAAAAATACAGAATAGCTATAAACGTAAGAGTTTATAAAGTAATCTCTAAAACAGTCATAGAGTCTTTGCTAATTTCATTGCCAAGAGTTTTTGACTTATTAGGGCAATTGATAAAAAATTTACTATACCCCGGGACACCTGGGTGGCTCAGTTGGTTGAGCGGCTGCCTTCGGCTCAGGTCATGATCCCAGCATCCTGGGATAGAGTCCCGCATCGGGCTCTTTGCTCAGCAGGGAGCCTGCTTCTCCCTCTGCCTCTGCCTGTGCTCGCTCGCTCTCTCTGACAAATAAATAAATAAAATCTTTAAAAAAAATAAATTTACTATACCCCAATCATTCATTCGTAATTTCTGGAGTCACCTGATACTATCAAAAAGTCTATAACCTGAGAGGAAAATGCTTTAGCCCCACACAGGGAAGGATTCTATGACAAACATCCTGGGGTCTCCTCCATCCCACATGCGGCTGGCTTCTGAAGCCAGGTCCACCAGCAGCTCTGAGATAGAGGTGCTACCATAGAACTTCAGGACGCACTAAGACACAGATCCCTTCGAAAGTTACCCTATACAGAACAAACAAACACTTCTGTCTAATGATCCATGCTTTCTTCCCTCTTCCCATCTTAATGTCTATGTATTGGTCCTATAAGACTCTTTCATGTTCAAAGGCAGTATTCCATGCCATGTGCTTTGAACGGCTTCTTCCACGAATGATGACAAGACCATGCTAACAAGTCTCTCTCTCCCAATTCCTTTGGTTGCTAGCCTGGGATCAGAGCTGAGCTGACTCTTAGTTTTCAAATCCTCAACGTCATGCTCTATTTAACCAGCCACACCCCCACTAAGATTAGTGTCCTGGGAAATACCGTAAAGCACTTGCCTTTCCATGGCCAACAGTGCAGCCACGAAATCGGACAGAACTTTATTTGTATAAGTACTGTGCTAAAATTGGAGAAACTAGATCACATCTTGGGTTTTGTAATGATGCTAGCAAAGTACATACAAGAACAGGAACTGCACTAGAGTGTAAAGACTGGGGTGAGCCTCTCTCTTAATGCCCAGTGTCTTTGTCTTAAGGTGGGATGCATTATGTCTTTAGAAAAAAATAAAAATAGAGGGCGCCTGGGTGGCTCAGTCGCTTGAGCATCCAACTCTTGATTCAGCTCAGGTCATGATCTCAGGGTCGTGAAATCAAGCCCCATGTCAAGCTCAGGGAGTTCAGTTCAGAGTCTGGCTTGAGATTTTCTCTCTCTCCTTTTCCCTCTGCCCCTCCCCCACCCTCACCTCACTTTCTCTCTTCCTCTCTAAAAAAATAAAAAAATTTAAAGAAATCATGCAGTTTAGAAAACTACCAATTGACAGTGAAATACAACTCGAAGAATAAGAGCATAAATACAAAATAATGCTTTTCTCAAGTTATAATAGTAGAGCACTTTATTAAATTAAAACAGGTTACAAATGAAATTCATATATATTGCAGTAGTTTTTTTAAATAGATTTTTTCATATCCATAAAGATTCCAAAAATATATTCATTCTATGTTAACTGCTTAATATATGTCAAACCACAAGAAACAGAAAAATGGGGGGAAAATCACTGATAAAAGTTAATGGGACAGTTAGACATCAGTATACAATAAAATTAACCTCAATCCACATCTTATACCAAACACTGGAATAAAGTCCAGAGAGCTCCAAGAGATAAGCACTTAACGAACTAGAAAAGAAGAGAAGGGCATATTTATTCCACTTATGAAGGGGAAAATCATTTCTGGCCAAGAAAATATAGGATACAGAGATGGTATAGGTGAGTATAAAAATGTAGACACTAATGAACAAGTTTTACACTACAAAAAAAAAAAAGAAACAAATAGAAAACCAATCATAACACCATGAGGAAATATGTAAAGTACAATGAAGAAAAGTTCATATCTAAATTATGTAAAAATTGATAAAATTCCAAGATGTCAGCATTCAGGTTCAACTTGGTAAGTTTTTAAGTTTGTTTAGTTTTAATTGTGAGAAAATATTAAAATCAAATCACCACATTCTCACTACCTCATGAAGTAATAAGCATATTAAAAGTCTCAAAGCAAGTATATGATTACTAAACTAGCAAAAAGTATTAAAATTACAAAGCCTGAAGCCACAGAGAAAACCTGTATATATACTCTCACAATGTAAATTGGTTTTATCTTTCTACAGATCAATACAACTATGACCCTTTAACACAGTAGTTCTCCTTTGAGTACAAGACTGCAGGAACCTAAAAGAAAGAGGGAAAAAATCTAATGTGCACAAAAATATTCAGATGCACTATTTATAAGAGGAAAAAATCTCCCAAACAGAGGAGCTAAGAACTTGTGGCACAACAAAATATTATGATGTTATTTTTCTTGTTTTTCTTTTTTTCAATATTTTCTTAAATTCAAGTTAGTTCACATACAGTGTAGTATCAGTTTCAGGGATAACATTTAGTGATTCATCAGTTGCATATAACAGCCCGTGCTCATTACATCATGTGCCCTCCTTAATGTCCATCACCTGATCATCCCTCCCCCCACCCAACCACCTCCGCTCGGCAACCCTCATTTTGTTTCCTATGGTTAAGAGTCTCTTATAGTTTGTCTACCTCTCTGTTTTCATCTTATTTTATTTTTCCCTCCCTTTCCCTATGATCCTCTGTTTTGCTTCTTAAATTTCATGTATGAGTAAGATCATATGATAATTGCCTTTCTCTGACTGACTGACTTCGCTTAGTATAACACCCTCCAGTTCCATCCACGTCATTGCAAATGGCAAGATTTCATTCTTTTTGATGGCTGAGTAAATATTATGAATTGAATGCCATGTATATAAGATGTAGTATAGAACTGTATAAAACATGCACAGAAAAATACAGTTCATGGAAAAAACACATGCTGATGACAAGGAGGAAAGGGAACAGAGGAAGTGAAGTCTGTTCACTGACCAAGACCTGAAATGAAGCTGGAATGTCATCAGGGGTTTTATATTTAAGTTCTTCACCTTGGGGCTCACAGCCTTATCTCCCTTTACCTTTGTGCTGGATCCAAAGAAGTGTTTGTCAAACTGCTATCATGAAAGACCAGATTATTTTGTGTTGTGTTTCATTTTGGTTGTACTCATTAAGGAAAGGCACGGAACTCCACTGCACGCGACTAGTCCTGGCTCCAGCCAGATGTGAACTTATTTCCACGTTTAAGTCCCACAAAACCCAAATGGGTTTATATGTTGTTCAAACAAACTAATCTGCTGCCTATACACTTGGATGTGGCTACAATGTCAAATTGCCATAGAAATTTCTAAATGCTTACTCTCAATGTTTGCGCTTATCTCTTGGAACCAGTCAGCTGACCACACTTGAGTAGCACTGGCCTAGAGCTACTTGGTTGCCATGTCCACTCCCCATTCTTAGAACTGCTCAGCGCAGGACAGTTCTAAGAATGTCTCATGGTCAAGAAAGCGTCGCTCCGAGGACCTTCAGAGACGTCGGGTCAGGCCCCAAACCTTCCGAGCAGCTGACAACGAAACCAGCTGCGTACACCAAAGCCTCCATGACTGTACGAGCTCCCAGATCCCACGTCTGTCCACTTGTCCACCTGCCAGCCGGTGCCCATGACCAAGTCCCATGTCCCCTGGCTCATCACCCTGTGCTGCTGGTTCTGAACCCCAAATCTACTTTTGTATTTCATGACGGTTAGCATCTCAGTCGTTGAAATCTACGGCTGTGAGAAACCCAGGCTTTCTTCATTTGAGGCCACCGGGTTCAGATCCTGAATCACACATTCGCTCCTGGAGGGCAGGGAAATCACGACATGTTCATTATTTAATTCCAACAACAGTACCTGGTACAGAGCAGAACTGAAGAGACATTTATGGACTGAGTGGCAGAGCTCGTGTGGTCCTTTGCCGTTCAGTCACAGAGTTCAGTCCCTCTCTGGAACTGATGTCCAGTGCCCTTCTGATCTGTATTTAAGACCCTTTATACCACAGGCTCCATTTCAAGTCTTGGACAAGACTAAACAATGAGGGATCACCAAAAGGAAGCTGAGGGCCATGCATAGAAAAACAGCCTCGGGCATCTGCAGGAACACTAGTTTTTCAGGTTTGTTCAGCTAAAGCCAGGCTCTCAGCAGCTTGGACAACTGAACCCTATGACCCCAGCTCCCCTACTTTCTGTGACCAAGCCAGCTTCACTGGTTCTTCAGGACAGTGGCTGCCATGTCCACAGCCCATCCCACCTTAGATGCTATCTGGCTTCTACTTGCAGGGGTCATCCAGGCAAGAACGGCCAGTGTGCGCTTCTCTGCATGCTCTTAGCTAAATAAGATTCTAGCGATCATTTTCATGATGCACTAAACAGAAACTTGACCAACATGTAAGACTTGATTAAGAAACCTGAAATCACAAGAAGCCAAGAAATACTATTCAGGGCTTCCCTAAAACTCTATAATGATCCCCTACGACAATTTCTCCCACCCCACCATCAAACCATGAGAGAAGAGCAACGTTGGAAGCTCATGTGTTGCTTAAACCCACTCTTCAAAGCATTTTGAAATAAATATGATGTACACACAGCCGTTCATTTATTACTTTACATAGTATTAGCCTACATACTATTCAGAAGTAACATCAAGGACAAAGACAACTTTCTTTACACCGCTGCCTTTTAAAAGAACATTAAAACCGAGGTGAATATAAAGGTCAAGGTTACATATTTTCAGAATAGCAAGTGAACAGTCATTTTAAATAAAAATACACCACATTGTCAATCAGTAGGTGTTCAGAGAACTTTGTTTACGATGGTGTGTCCTTGGAGACCGGCCTCCGCTGGAAGAAAGGAAGGGAGAGCGAGCCCGTGTGAGCCGTGCACTCAGGAAACAGAGCCACTGCATAACACTTGTTTTTATAACCACAGAACAGAGTGGAAAACAAGCGGTCATTGCCACAAAGAGAAACATGATGTAGGTAGATGGAGTCACAACAAATCCACGTCCAGGACAAATTACATACTAACACCCAGGAAGGCGGTGACTCACACACTCATGCAAAAGGGAGATGAAAAGGACAAAAACACAGTATTTTCTAGAACACTGATTTAAAAAAAAAAAAAAGGGAAGAAAAAGAAATGAACTGAATTAACTACTTGTAAGAGTGAAAGGAAATCACCTGAATGCTCAAGAACAGATTTCCTTAGTAATTTATACACCCATGAACTGTAACACCCTTTAGCCATTGAAGATTGATTTGTAATGCATATTTACTGATAGGAAAAGCTCTGCAAGGTATTTCTGAGTGAAAAAAGCAGGTAGCAAAACAGCAGGTGTGACATTACAAAATACACAACGTACTGACCCTGCACGGTGTGGGACGTCATCTCTGCATGCAGACATCAAGTGAGATGGTTTTCTTCATGTTGTCTTGCACATTTTCTGATTTTTCTTCAGGAAAATTAATTCATTTTTTAATAGTAAAAAATAATTAAATGCTTCTTACTGAATGTGTGTAGAACTAATTATAGGTATGCGTAATTGAACGAGTGAGTTGTCCAAATGTTCCCTTTTCTTAACCCAAACGTTCTTTAGGCTTTCACAACCAACCTCATAGCTCAAGAGGGCTGTATATTCTTGCTACTCACAGTAATTAAGATTACCTGAAATAATTATCTCAAATGTATAGCTCAGGAAATTTGGGAACACACAAGTAAAAAGAGGGGATGAAGGGTGTAATCTCAGGGAGACAGATGAGAATGTGATGACAAGAGAGAAATGAAACAAAGTCAGGTCACTGTACCCCAGCCCAAGTAGATAACATCCGTGTTCACAAAAGGGGATTGAGAGATCATCTGTGTGAAGTGGGAAAAGCTATGAAGGAGAATGAGGCAGTGATGTCTTCTCTGGGGGTTAGAGAAGTTGGTGGTGTGTGGGGCAGGAGGAGTTGATTCAGCAGAGGGAGAGAAAGACAAGCATGGTTGGTGCTATGATGACATTTACATCCTACTACAAGATCACTCTGGCTACTAGAAGGAATTGTAGGGTGGGAGCCAAGAGAATATATGGTCACGAGGCTATTATGCAGTCTAGACCCATGCAACCACTGGTTGCATGAAAATATTTAGCTCTAAATTAATTTAAATTAGTTAAATTAGAAGTTCAATTTCTCAAATACAATGTACCCATGGCAAGTGCTCAGTAGCCACACGTGGCTATGGGTGACTACACTACAGATGCAGAACAATTCCATCACCACAGAAAGTTCTTTAAGATACCCCTTGTCTAAACAAGGCAAGATAGTGGCTCAGCCTGGAGGAGATGACAAGAAGTCAGGGAAGGGGAAATTTTGACAGATGCAGGTTATAATTTTAAGATAGAACCCCTGAGCAAAAAGGTGGATTAAGGGGCGCCTGGTGGCTCAGTCTGTTAAGAGTCTGCCTTTGGCTCAAGTCATTATCCCGGGATTCTGGGATAGAGCCCCACCTCAGGCTCCCTGCTCAGCAAGGAGCCTGTGTCTCCCTCTCCCTCTGCCTGCTGTTCTGCCTACTTGTGCTCTCTTTCTCTCTTTCTCTGTCAAATAAATAAATAAAAACTTAAAAAAAAAAAAAGATGGATTAGACGCAGGGGTGTGTGGAAAAGGACAGAACCAAGGACAACTCCTCATTAGACTCCTAAGATTACCCACCTCTCTCTGCTCAACTCTTGCTTTCATCAAGCAACCACCTGCCTATTAATTCTGCCTTCCAGGTACTTCTACATCTGAATGGAACCTATAAATATTCCAATGACAGGGCACAGATCCCCAATACAGTCTGGTTTCTAGAGCCAAACAAAGGGACAAGAGTTTTTAAAAGCAAAAATGAAGGACAGGCACATGGGAAGTCAGTGGGCAGTAAGAAAGTAAAACAAGGTTCCAGGTCAAGGGAGGCAATCATGCAGTCCACAAAAAGAGGAAATAGGATGAGCAAAAAACACTATCAAAAAACAGGCTGGACAGCAAGGAAACACTCAAACAGCTCGCCAGTAGAACAAAACTTCCAGAATACAATATTTGCAAAATCCAGAAACCTTGCTTCCAACAGCAAATCCACTGAAATAAAATTATCTATATAAACTAAGTAGAAAAAATGAAAGGCATATAATCCCAGGAGAGTGTAGGCCCCTCTGCTAGACATCAATAAATCATGCTTGTGGCCATAAAGTGTTAAGAAAAAATAGATGTGTTGATGCAGTAATGATTCTTCCAGTTTGCTCCAAGTTTGCCAGTTTCCTCTCTGCGGAGGACTCCCACATACGCCTTAGAGGGGCCCGGCCAACCCAGACAACTAAGGGCAGACTCCACACAGCTACGTTTTGACACACTATAAATTTGCTGTTCCACCAACCCGTCATTTAGGAACCTTTTTCCTAAGAATAAAACCACATCCTCGTTCTGGGTATTTGAAGCAGTGAGGATGCTGTCACCCAAACAGCGGGGAAGGATTTTGGCAAAAGGCATGAAGAGTGGCTACCACTAGGTTCACAGGGCAAAAATGCAAAATAAATCCCAGCGGAGTGAGGGCACTGAGATGAGCACCTTCGGCGGGGCCAGACTGAAGCTGCAATCCACATAAGCAGTTCCCAGCTTACGTATAAATAGAGAGAATGTGAAACCACCTTGTCAAAGGTAAAAACATTTTACAGTCATTTTTTCTTTTTTTTTCGAAAAAAGATGGTTTTCTTCAGGATGCATTTCTCTGACAAACTGTATTAAACATGAGGGTTAGGTTTCCAAGCTAACCTGAAAAACGCCCATCACCACAAGCTGGGTTTGAGTATGAACAACAGCCCTGAACAGAGGCCTCCGCAAGGAGGCCAGCAAAAACTCCTGCCCAAGGCTTCTGCTGCAGGGCAGAGCCTCATGCAGAAATGCCCAGGACAGGCGGGCTCTCCTGGGCAACCCCAAGACACTATAAATCCCATTTCACATTCTTCTCAGAAGGATCCCCCAACTTGGGGCGCCTGGGTGGCTCAGTTGTTAGCATCTGCCTGCCTTCAGCTCAGGTCATGATTCCAGGGTCCTGGGATGGAGCCCCGCATCCAGCTCCCTCCTCAGCAAGAAGCCTGCTTCTCTCTTTCCCATTCCCCCTGCTTATGTTCTCTCTCTCTCTCTCATCAAATAAATAAATAAATAAATAAAATCTTTAAAAAAAAAAAAAAAAAGGATTCCCCCTGCCCCAACTAAATCCCACTGAAGAGATGGCTGGCATTAAGTAGGTTTAATGGGAAGCCATGATTAGAACAACCTGCCAGGTACGTACTACAGAGGGAAAAGCCAAGGCTCAGAGAAATCCAGTGAAATTGAGACACCTGTTGAAGTCTTACCGCTACTAAGTAGCAACGGGGTAGGGTGAAGGGCCAGAACCCAGGCCAGTCCGGCCCTCCACACCCTGCCTGGTGCAACTGAGAAGCAGATGTTGTTTTGATGGCAGGAGCCAGGTGGGCAGCTATGGGCAAACACATGCCACCGTGGAGGTTTGGGGAACAGAACGGTTTCTTCCTTTCTACTAAGGTCATTTCATTCTAGGAAAGCAGAAGGGGAGGGGAAGGGAGAGCACCCCACACTAGTAGCTTGTGGCAGGTGCTCTGTCAGGCTCTCCCGAAGGGGAGGAGAGAGGCTCCAGCAGGACCCACCAGCTCCACTTCACAAACTCCCAAGGACAGCTGGAGTCCCCCGGAGGTGGCTGCCCCAGGCTGACATGGGCGTGTCCCCAGAGCCCACCCACCGTCAACAACCGATGCCCAGCCGGCAGGCTGGATCTGTCGGTGAGCCTGCTCTCCTGGTGCAGGCCTAGAGACAGAGTACATATATCGGCTGGGGCTCCTTCCAAAGCTTCCGACTGAGACTCAATGAGAGAACATGCCCAAAGGCGCACGTCCAAAGGAGCAAATCAGCAGCTGGACTTAAAGGACACAATATGTGAATTACTTTCACCCTTGTCCCCTCCCACTACTCTCTCCTCCTGGCCAGTCAATCCAATGATCCCGCTAACAGTCCCCCAAGCCTATTTCTAAGACCTGCTGGGGACAGAGACATCTGTGTCCAGGTCACCACTTTGAACAACACCCAAAGAATTAACCAGGGCCAAGAAAGCGACACTTGGTTGGATTAGGAGAAAGTTTTCATAATTGCAACTCATAAGAGCCATCAGCCTCTGGGCCAATCGCCCAGGTACTCAATATGGGGCAGATTTACTCTAGAGTGATTTCATTTCGAACAACAGTCAAGTCTGCGTGCATTCCATCTGTAACTACTTGTGCAACATGATCATCTGTTCAAATTTCTAATTCCTGGAGGAAATACTGCCCCAACTCCTGTCTGAGTTTCTCTACACAGCACTTGCCCACCTGATCTGATAGTTCGACCCTCATTTATACCCTTGATACACTCCATCTGCCTGGCTACAAACCCTGAAATCACCTTTAGCTCCTCCCACTCCTTCATCCGCTGCATATTTGGTCATTAAGTTGCTGTGTATCTTTCATCAAAATGTCTACTGAGTTTAGTCCCATCACTCTGCCATCTCTATCCCCACTGTCATCACCCTCATGAAAGCACCACCCTCAATATTTCAAGAGCCCTAGCCTTACTCCTATTCAAGTTCTCCCCACCTCCCAACCTTAGTCCTCATTCTCCTTCCAGGACAGCCACAGCAAATAACTACTGTCCTCGAACTGTTCCCTGACTCCTGACTCGCCAGCCCATCGGTCTAACCCTACCAAGGCCGACCTTTATAACCCGCAGAGAATCCAGCCTCACTTTTCAGTTGCCTGAGTAATCTCTCTTCCTCACGTACGTGCCAACCTTGGTGCCACCTCCGTGTCTCTGTCCCTTCCTACCCCCAAGATGCCACTTTTTGGATCCCATCCAGGTATCCAGACCACTAACTTTTCTAGATTTTATTGATTATTCCTACATCTGAAATCTCCATTCATACATGGTAGGTGCCACACTGTTTAAAACGTAATACTCTATAAGTGCTTCAGGGTCTAACCCCATGACATCTCAGGGCTCAAGTTCCATCTGTGCCATGCACCAGTCTTTGAACAAGTCCCTGAGCAAACTATGTAACCTCCCTGACTCTCAGTTTCCTCTTTTGTAAAACAAGGTGACAACAGTAATTATAATTTATAAGCCAATTACTACTGCAGTTAAATGAGATAATGTATATAAAAGTACCCAGTACCGTGTTCGACTCCTAGTACACACTCAAAATTGGAGCTCATACCGTACTATGCTAGAAACATCCACGGCATACTCTTCTTTACTGTGGTCCTGTTTCCCTCCTAAATACTCAAACCCTCCCAGGGCAGTGCTGGGTACCTGGTAGGCTCTAAGTAAGTGTGAATACTTCCTAATTAACACAAAACAAATCATTTTATTTTTAATCTCCTCAGAGGAAGCACACATACTGTTGTGCACCTCAAGCACCACCTCTGGTCTGGAGGCATGTTCAGATTCATTAAATTCTTGTCATTATTGCATTGACCTGCTGTTCCAGCCCTAAAAATAGGTGCTCTTGTTCCCATCTTCCCTGTGTTTGGGGACAAGAGGAGTCCTGGGCTGACTGCCCATAATACTAAACATGAGCGGCAGCCCAGAGGCCCAGGCTACCTCCACAGAGACCAGCCCTCCTGTCATCTCCCCAAGAGGCACCTTGTGTGATCATGCCCACCAAGATCCCTCCAGCGCCCAGAGCCACAACACAAAAAACACCCAGCAAGGACCCAAGACACCTCTCCCTAGCTTGTCAAAGGTCAAGTTTATGACTTTTTAGATTATAACATGACAAAATAAAAATATGGTATTGATTACTTTTAATAACATTTTTTATTCCAAAATAAATGTTCATGATTTTTAAAAAACAAAAAAGAGAGACACCTGGGTGGCTCAGTCACTTAAAAGTCCAACTCTTGATCTGAGCTCAGGTCTCAATCTCACAGTGAGTTCAAGTCCCCTGTTAGGCTGCATGCTGGGCATGGAGCCTACTTTAAAAAAAATAAAAATAAAAAAGATAGAAAAACAGAAAAGATGCAGCCTTACTAGCACAGGTGCACAAGACCCCAACTGTTCCACGTCCTCAACAATCAGTATCCCAACCATGACAGAGATGTACAAAGTGCTTTGTTGGGCACAGGAAAATTAGTGTCTAACTCGGCTTCGGGGCGGGAGAGTGGTGATAGCTTTACAGAGAACATGTGAGCTGGTTTTTAAGGATCAGTAGGGTTTCCCCTGGGGGAGTAAGGGGTTGGGAGAAGGCATTCCAGGCCAAGGGAAGAGCATGCGCCAAGGCATGGAGGGCTGAAAGCATGGAGCATGTAGAACACAAAGTCCTCTGGGCCAAAGGGAATGTAAGCAGAGGTTAGGAGCTAAGTGACAACACTGTCAAGGAAAGTTGGATCAACTTGGTAAACTGATTTTGGTGCTATGTTAGGAAAGCCTGAATGGTGCTTTGAAAATATCTAGGCAGCGAAATGACCTGATAAGACCATGTTTTAGACAAACTGAGGATGCAGTGCGACAGACTGAAGGAAGGCAAGGTGGCCAGTTAAGAAAATTCTTGGGCAATAGGCCAAGCAAGAGATGATGTCAGCTTGAGCCTGGGCTGTGGGTAAGGAGAGAGGAAGCTACCCTGGAACCTGGTTTCTAGTCGGAAGTGATATAAAAGAGAGGGAGAGCTTTTGGCTTTTGGCTTGGAGGAGGCGAATGTGCTTCTCTCTTAGGTGGTCCTGAATCCAGGCTCATCTGACACCAGCAGCCTCCACCACCCCCCCAAAGTTCAAACTCACCGGTGGTGAAGGCGGAGCCACATCGGCCTTAGCCCCATAGATGGGCCTGCTGGGCCTGTCTCCAAAAAACGCTGGTGATGACATCGCCAAGGTGACCAGTGATTGGAAGATCTAAAGATTACAGTGAAACTGCCCATTCAGAACAGACAAGCCCAGACTGAAGTACCTCCCACCTGTGTCCTGATTATCAAAGCCCTCAAGGAACCACCAAGAGACAGCAAGAAACAGAAAAACACTGATCACAGTGGAAGTATCACTTTTGATGAGATTGTCAGTATTGGCCAACAGATGCAGCTCCATTCTTTAGCCAGAGAACTCTCTGGAACCATTAAAGAGATCATGGGGACTGCCCAGTCTGTGGCCTGCCAAGTTGATGGTTGCCCCCCTCATGACACTATAGATGACATCGACAGTGGAATGCTGTGGAATGCCCAGCTAGCTAACTACAAAGGAAAATATTTCAATAAAGGATCATTTGCCAAAATATAAATAATTAAACAAAAGATGGGGCGCCTGGGTGGCTCAGTTGGTTAAGCGTCTGCCTTTGGCTCAGGTCATGGTTCCAGGGCCGATGAGCCCCATATTGGGCTCTCCATTCGGTGGGGAGCCTGCTTCTCCCCCTCCCTCTCACTCTGCCTGCCGCTCTGCCTCCTTGTGCTCTCTGTCAAAGAAATAAATAAAATATTTTTAAAAAGAAAAGAAAAGAGGGGTGCCTGGGTGGCTCAGTGGGTTAAAGCCTCTGTCTTCGGCTCAGGTCATGATCCCAGGGTCCTGGGATCGAGACCCGCATCAGGCTCTCTGCTCAGCGGGGAGCCTGCTTCCCCCTCTCTCTCTGCCTGCCTCTCTGCCCACCTGTGATCTCTGTCTGTCAAATCAATAAATACAAAAAATCTTAAAAAAAAAAAAGAAAAAGAAAAGAGAGGGAGATACACGCATTCCCACAGCAGTGTTATTCACAATAGGCAAAAACGGAGTCAAGCCAAGTGTCCATCAGCAGATGAATGGATAAACAAGAGGTGGTCTACATATATAATAGAATGTTACTCAGCTTTAAAAGGGAAGGAAATTCTGACACATACTACAACATGGACAAACCTTAAAAACATGGTTAAGTGAAATAAGCCCATCACAAAAAGGTAGCTACTATATGGGCTTGCTTACATAAGGTACCTAGAGCAAATTCATAGCGATAGACAACAGAATGGTGGTTGCCAGGGGCTGGGAGGCTGGTGGGCTGGGGAGTTACTGGTTAAGGGAGACAGAGGTTCAGTTTTACAAGATGAAGACCTCCAGAGATCTATGGTGGTGATGGTCATGCAACAAAATGAATGTCCTTTAATGCTACCAAACAGTACACTTATACATGGTGAAGATGGTTAAATTTATCTTATGTGCACTTTATACAATTTTTTTTAAAGTAAGAGAGGGAGAGGGAGTCAGAGTTCATAATATTGTACATCTCCCAGCTTGTAGCCCTAAATGAAGGGCAGCACCTTTAACTGTGCTCCAATCCACAGCAAGAACAACGCAGGGGAGTGAAAACAGAATTCAGAGCTGCGCAGATGTCCAGGCTCAATACAACTGAGGACACAATCTTTCCGAAATGCTCCCTGACAGGACAAGCATTGTCTCTTATATTCCTAGACTCTAAAAATGATACAACTTGAAAGATAATTAACGTCAGCCAAAAAGAAACAGGAAGTGACTTCTTGATTATTCGTTTGGAAAAGCGGGATTCCAGTGTATGTGGGACAGGTTACACAAATACGTCAATTTCACTCCTTTCTGAAACACAAAGAAAAGAACAGTAAAGACATTATGCTTTTAAAAAACATCAAGCTTAGCCACAAAATCTGGAAACCGGACTGCAGATGGAGAAGCAGTACAAGACTAAGATGACAAAAAGGAACCCTAGCTAGGCCTGCAGCAGAAAAAAACAAGATCCGATCTGAGGTCCACCCCAGAACTTCCAAGAGACTCCAGAATTAGTAGCCCTAGATAACTCTGCAAGCTGGGATGAGACCAGGACTGATGAACAATGCAGGGCGGTGAAAAGAGAATAAGCTCTTAAGAAGGAAGGCTTGAAAACCCATCTAGGTAGCAATCAGCCCAAATCCCTCCTGCACTGGCAGTGGACTCTCCCACATGGGCAAACCACTGGAGATTTATTATCTAGAGCAGGTAAAAACATGGGACTCAGGTATGTGGGACAAGGAGCTCAGTTAGGAACAGAGGTTCCATTCTAAATACGTGGAGACTTAGAGGTGTGTGTGTGTAATGCAGGTGTATCAGTCCGGTTGTGGATCAAAAATGCCAACCATTCTAGGTTTTTCAGGCAGGAAGGGATTTAATACAGGGAATTAGAGGGTACATACTCATGGTTAGAGCTGTGAAAGCGGAGGTCAGAGAAATCACCACTCATGTTCAGAAAATCTAGACATACAAGCATCATAAGATACTGCAAGATGACACCAGTTCCCCCATGGCTGAGGTGGCCTTGAGTCCCAGAAGGATACTCTGAAGCTGACAGGAAAATCCCGGATCTGCCACCGGCTACTGCTACACTAACAATGTGGCTTCTCTTTCTGAAACTCTCACTGGCAGAACAGAAATCAGAATCCTTCTGTCTGGGAGGCCTCGGTGGCTCAGTAGGTTAAGCAGCTATCTTCAGCTCAGGTCATGATCCCAGAGTCCTGGGATTGAGTACTGCATAGAGCTCCCTGCTCAGTGGGGAGTCCGCTTCTCCCTTTCCCTCTGCTCCTCCCACCTTGTGGCTCTCTTTCTCTCTCTTCTCTCAAACAAATAAATAAAAATCTTTCAAAGAAAAAAAAAAAGCATGCTTGGGTGGCTCAGTTGTTTAACTGACTGCCTTCAGCTCAGTCATGATCCTGGAGTCCCAGGATCGAGTCCCACACAGGTTCCCTTCTCAACAGGGAGTTTGCTTCTCCCCTTGACACTCCCCACTCTCATGCTCTCTCTCTCTCAAATAAATAAGTTAAATCTT
>PISX010011742.1:0-63695 GCA_004024625.1 Mellivora capensis
ACCTGAGCCGAGGGCAGAGGCCTTAACCCACTGAGCCACCCAGGCATCCTGCCCCAGACTCATCTTAGAAGTTCTCTGTCCCGGGGCGCCTGGGTGGCTCAGTGGGTTAAGCCTCTGCCTTCGGCTCAGGTCATGATCTCAGGGTCCTGGGATCGAGCCCCGCATTGGGCTCTCTGCTCAGCAGGGAGCCTGCTTCCTCCTCTCTCTCTCTCTGCCTGCCTCTCTGCCTACTTGTGATCTCTGCCTGTCAAGTAAATAATAAATAAAATCTTTAAAAAAAAAAAATTCTCTGTCCCATGTTAGAACAAACCATCTCTCCCTTATTTGTTTTGGGGGGTGGGGTGCTATTTAGAATCCATCTGGTAAAACAGTGTGTTCCAAGATAAGGTGTCAATGGATAAGGTGAGGCATTATATTTTTTAACATTTTAAAAATAATATTTGAGTTCATACCATTACTGATTCAAATATGTGTGTGTGTGTGTGTGTGTGTGTGTGTGTGTGTGTGTGTATTTATTTGTTTATTTATTTAAGATTTTATTTGAGAGAGAGAGATCAGGGGGAGGAGCAGAGGAAGAGGGACAAGCAGACTCCATAATGAACGTGGAGCCCAATGCGGTGCTCAGTCCCGCAACTCTGAGATCATGACCTGAGCTGAAATCAAGGTCAGACACTCAACTGACTGAGCCATGCAGGCACCCCCGATTCAAATTTTGAATTTCAGGGTTTTTCTTATATTTTCTTTTAAACTGAATATCTTTTCAAAAGTTAATACTGACCTATTTATTTAATTGGTAGGCATAAAATAGTTTCAGAATTACAACACCAGTGTTATTACAAACAGTAAAATTACTGAGTAATATTCCATATTCCTCTGCAGGTTTTTTTTTTTTTGGTCCATAGAATATATCCTTCTAATAGTGTGCAGTCAGTGTACTATGTCCAAAACTTACTGGAGATGATGATTATTTTTTCCATTTTGTTACCTCGTTTGACACAAAGTTAGGTTTATTTGTTTTAGTTTGTTTTCAATTTCCAGAGATGCTTTTTTTCTCTTTACGATTAAATTTTATTTTTAAATCATATAAAACATCTCTATGATTAAAAAATTTAAGCTATATGAAAAAGTATACTCAGAGAAGTTTCACTTCCATCCCTAGCTCCTCCTCAAGTCACTATTTTATGAGTTCCTGATTTAGCT
Source organism: Mellivora capensis (assembly GCA_004024625.1). NCBI lineage: Eukaryota > Metazoa > Chordata > Mammalia > Carnivora > Mustelidae > Mellivora > Mellivora capensis. The sequence goes on from PISX010011742.1 coordinate 1,201, forward strand.
GTCCAGTTGTTTCCTTTTATCAAAATAAGCAAATACCACGTATTTTTAAATTGATTTTTCCTGAGGCACCTGGGTGGCTCAGTCAGGTAAGCATCTGCCTTCAGTTCAGGTCACGATCTCAGGGTCCTGGGATCGAGTCCCGCATCAGGCTCGCTGCTCAGTGGGGAGCCTGCTTCTCCTTCTACCTCTGCCAGCTGCTCTACCTACTTGTGGTCTCTCTCTGGCAAATAAGTAAATAAAATCTTTAAATAAATAAATTGATTTTTCCTTTATTCTTTCACAAAAGGTGGCATAAAATATATACTCTTTTGTACCTTTGGTTTTTTGGTTTGGTTGGTTGGTTGGTTGTTTTTTTTTTACTTAACCTTGTATCCTGGAAATCCTTTCCTGTCAATAAGGTTCCTTTTTATGGCAGTATAGTTCTCACTTATATGGATGTATCATAATTTATTCAACAGATTCCCTATTGATGGACATTTTGATTGTTTCCAAACTTCTGCTATTGCAAAGAATGCCATTATAAATAACTTGAAGCATATGTTACTTCCAAAGCCAATAGATAAGAAATTGCATCCTGGAGTAGTTTTAATTTACATTACTCCTGTCAATGAGGTTGAGGATCTTTTTGTATATTTAAAGACTACTTGCATTTCTTTTTTCCAGGAAGAAACATTATATCTTCTACCCATTTTTCTATCACATTTTTGGTCTTTTATTCTCAGTTTTTAGGAGTACTTTATATGATAGATATAAATAAATCTACATAATAAATATAAAGTAGTCCTGGATATAATATTATTATATTAATATTATGTTACATAGGTATATATATATTTTAGATTAACTTGTAATTATAAATTTTATATTTGTTTTTTTTTCTTTTTTTTTTTTAAGATTTTATTTATTTATTTGAGAGAGAGGCAGTGAGACAGCATGAGAGAGGAGAAAGTCAGAGGGAGAAGCAGACTCCCCATGGAGCTGGGAGCCCGATGCGGGACTCGATCCTGGGTCTCCGGGATCACCTGAGCCAAAGGCAGTCGTCCAACCAACTGAGCCACCCAGGCGTCCCTAAATTTTATATTTGTTATAAATAGATCTAAAATGGGCGCCTGGGTGGCTCAGTTGGTTAAGCGACTGCCTTCAGCTCAGGTCGCGATCCTGGAGTCACAGGATCGAGTCCCACATCAGGCTCCCAGCTCCATGGGGAGTCTGCTTCTCCCTCTGACCTTCTTGCCTCTCATGCTCTCTCTCACTGTCTCTCTCTCAAATAAATAAATAAAATCTTTAAAAAATAAATAAATAAATAGATCTAAAATATTGTGATGAGGGCTCCTTGCTCGGCAGGGAGCCTGCTTCTCCCTCTACCTCTGCCTGCCACTCTGTCTGCCTGTGCTCGCTCCTTCTCTCTCCTCTCTCTGACAAATAAATAAATTTTTAAAAAAAATTTTTTTAAATAAATAAAATATTGTGATGAAAATTACAAATACTTTCAGATTTTGTTGTTGTGGTGGGTTTTTTTTTGTTGTGTTTTTTTTTTTTTTAAGTAATCTTTACACTCAGTATGAGGCTCGAACTTGGAACCTGAGATTGAGAGTCACGTGCTCTACCAACTGAGCCAGGCAGGTGCCCCCATCATTTGTTTTTAGACTTGATTTATGACCTTTCTTTTTCCCAAAAATAAAAGTTTATTTTTATTAAAAGCTTATTTTTATGTAGTCACATTTGTCATTTAATAGCTTCTGGATTGTGAGTCATTGTTAGAAGGGTTTTTTCTACTCCCAGATTACAAAGAAATTCATCCAGTTTTCTTTAGTATCTGTATGATTGATTTATTTTTACTTTATATTATGGAAAATTTCAAATATACTCAAAAGTATATAATAAAAGAAGTTCTCTTCTATCATTCAGCATCAATAGTTGCCATTTCAGGGATGCCTGGGTCACTCAGTCTGCTAAGCACCTGCCTTCGGCTCAGGTCATGATCCCAAGGTCCTGAGATTGAGCCCCACATCAGGCTCCCTGCTCAGCGGGAGCCTGCTTCTCCCTCTCCCTCTGCCTTTCCCATGCTTGTGTGCTCGCTCTCTCTCTCTCAAATAAATAAAGAAAATCTTTTAAAAAAAATTATGAGGGGCGCCTGGGTGGCTTAGTGGGTTAAAGCCTCTGCCTTCGGCCCCGGTCATGATCCCAGGGTCCTGGGATCGAGCCCCGAATTGGGCTCTCTGCTCCGCAGGGAACCTGCTTCCCTTCCTCGCTCTGCCTGCCTCTCTACCTACTTGTGATCTCTGTCAAATAAATAAATAAAATCTTTAAAAAAAAATTATCAGTTCATGGACATAGAACCTGATATTTATTCCTGCTCTTGGCTTTATCTTGTAGCCCCTAAGATTTCTGCTGGTACCAGATGTATAAAATGGGAGGAACAAACTTCAGAGCAGATATTCAGACTTTATCGTGCCATTGGAACTATAGTAAGTTCGAAGTCAGATTGCAGTTTTACCTAATTGTCTGTGTATGTGATTCATTTTCAGAATACTTTTATTTAGGAATGAATTGCAAACGAAACCTAAAGAATCCTGAAATTCATTTTACTCTTAAAACTTTTAAACTGATAAAATATACATAACATAAACCATTTTAACAATTCTTAAACATATAAATCAGTAGCATTCATGATTTAAGTGTATAAATCAGTGGCATATCATTGTGCAACCATTGCCACCATCCATCTCCAGAACTTTGTAATCATCCCAGACTGAAACTCTGTACCCACTGAACACTAATTCCCCCATACCCCCTTCCCACAGTCGCTGGTAACCACTATCTACTTCCTGTCTCTTAGAATTTGCTTTTTCTAGGCACCTCATATAAGTGGAATCATATTTGTCCTTTTGTGTCTGGCTTATTTCATTTAGCATCATGTCCTTAAGGTTCATTCATGCTGTACCATGTATCAGAATGTCATTCCTTTGTAAGGAAAACATTCTGTTGTATGTATATGCCACATTTTGTTTATCCCTTCATCAGTCAGCAGAGGTTTGGGTTATTTTCCGCTTTTGGCTGTTGTGAATAATGCTGCTGTGAACACTGGTGTTCAAATATGTTTGAGTCCTTGCTTTCAGAAATTCTTTTGTGTGTATAAAATTCATTTTTAAAATATTCTTTAAACTTCAAGTTTTTATATGGACCTTAGAATTCGCAGAGGACTTTTGAATATTTATTTATTTATTTATTTATTTATTTATTTATTTATTTTGCAGTTTCTGTGACCAAGTTTTATTACCCCTTTCATAGATGAGAGGAATGAAAGTGATGCAGTGAACTTCAGGGTGCCCGCCCCATCACAAAATAATGAATCTAAATCTTCTAACATCTAATCCAGTGCTTTTCCCAGTGCTTTTCCCAGTATGTCTTTCTCCCTGTAGCCAGTTTTTTACAACTGAATTCTTAAATCCTCAATTTTTACAGATGGTACACAAAGTGGAGTTGTAACTGTAACTTATTTATTAAGTAGTTCTTTATTTATACTTACAGTATTTATTACGTACTTGTTAAGATATGTGGGGTGCCTGGCTGGCTCATTTGGTGGAGCATATGTATCTTGATCTCTGGGTTGTAAGTTCAAGCCCCACATTGAGGGTGTAGAGATTACTTAAAATCTTTTTTAAAAATTAAAAAAAATACTTATTAAAAACCTGAGTTAAATTTTCAGTTCTTTGACAAATGTATTGGGTTTTTCCCCCTTCATTTTGATAGCCTCTTGTGTTGTTTGAACTTGGGGTCTACCAAGTGTGGGGTTTTTAATGGGCCACCTGTTATATTTATTTTATTTTTTCTTTAAAGATTTTATTTATTTATTTATTTGACAGACAGAGATCACAAGTAGGCAGAGAGGCAGGCAGTTGGGCGGGAGGAAGCAGGCTCCCTGCTGAGCAGAGAACCTGATGTGGGACTCTATCCCAGGACCCTGAGATCATGACCTGAGCCGAAGGCAGAGGCTTTAACCCACTGAGCCACCCAGGTGCCCCTGGGCCACCTGTTATTAACATTGATTAAGATGGAGACCTGCCACTGAATATTTCTAGCATGCCAAGTTCTTCAGGGAGGATCACGGCCTTATGTGTGGGTATCATCTGATTTTAAGTTGATGAAATTGAGGCGTAAAGTAGAGAATGGATGGTTACTGAATATTGCTCAAGGTACCATTGCCAGTTAGTGAGAGGCAGGTTTTGAACCAGATCTGTCTGACTTCAAACCCAGTACTTTTCCCACTGCAACAGAATGGCATAGGGAAAGGAACATGGACTTTAGAGCCAGGCAGAGCTGGGCTCCACCTTGTCTTTGCCATTTATTATTTAACCTCTGAGCTTTAGTTTGTTCATCTGGTAATTAGGGCTGATATTATGTATATAAAGCATCTAGTATAGTATCTGGCAAGGAGTAGGTACTCATTAAATGTTACCTGCTATTCATGCATTCATTAAACAAATTTTTTAAAAAGATTTTATTTATTTATTTGTCAGAGAGACAGAGCACAAGGAGGGGGAGCAGCAGGCAGAGGGAGGAGAAGTAGGCTCCCTGCTGAGCAAGGAGCCTGATGCGGGACTCCATCCCTGGACCCTAGGATCATGACCTGAGCCGAAGACAGATGCTTAACTGACTGAGCCATTCAGGTGTCCCTAAACAAAATATTTTTTGAAAGCCTATTATGTGTCAGGCATTGTACTAGGTACCAGAGATAAAGATGATGTAAGAAAACAGAAACAAATAAGCAAATAAATAAAAATATCAGGTACTGTGATAAGTTCTTTGGTGAAAATTAAAATAAGAGAATGTGATAGACTAACTGGAGGTTATTTTAGATTCGGTAGATGGAAAAGGCACCTCTAAACTGACATTTAAGCTTACATCTGAAAGACAGTAAGGAGCCATGAATCATCCCGAGATGAGGAAAATGGCATTCTAGGCAGAGGGAGCAGCTAGTACAAAACCCAGGGTAGGCTATACAAGATAAAGACTTCACAAGAAAAGAAAGCCACAAACCCATATCCTTAATGAATATAGCAGCAAAAATTCTCAGCAGAATTAGCAAACTAAATTAAATAACATATAAAAAAGGATTGTATACCATGACCAAGTAGGGTCTATATGAGGAATGCAAGGTTGAATCAACATACAGAAACAACCCATGTAATACACTATATAATAGAATAAAGGGCAAAAGCCACAGAATTTACTCAATAGATACAGAAAAAGCACTTGACAAAATCCAACACCCTTTCATGATAAAAATGTACAACAAACTAAGAAGGGAGTGTCCTCAACCTGACAAAAACCCACAGCTAACATCATATTTAATGGTGAAAGCCTGAAAGCTTTCCACCTAAGATCAGGAACAAGACAAAGATGTCCACTCTCATCACTTCTATTTAGCATTGTGCTGGAGGTTCTAGCCAGGGCTATTAGGCAAGAAAAAAGAAACAATACAGAATCAGCAAAGGAGTAAGTAAAACTCCATGTGCAGATGACATGATCTTATATATAGAAAATCATCAAGAATCCAAAAGAAACTTTAGAGTTAATAAGCAGTAAAGAAGACGTAAGTAAATGGAAAGACCTTGTTGTTCTTGGGTTGGAAGACTTAATATTGTTAAGATGGCACTGTTCCCCAAATTGATCCACAGATTCAACACAATTCCTGTAAAAATCCCAGTTGACATCTTCGCAGAAATTGAGAAGCTGATCCTAAAATTCATGTGGCATCCCAAGAGACCCAGAATTGCCAAAAAATCTTGAAAAAGAAAGACAAAGTTAAAGAACTCACCCTTCCTAATTTCCAAACTTACTACAAAGTTACAGGAATGAAGACAGTGGGATACTGACATAAGGATAGACCTGTTTTTCAATGGAATAGAATTGAGAGCCCAGAAATAAACCTTCATGTTTACTGTCAATCGATTTTTGATAGTGATACCAATATAGTTTGATGGGGAAAGAATAATCTTTTTAACACATGGTGCTTGGACAGTTGGGTATCCACAATAAAAAAGAAATGAATTTGGATTCCTACCTCACAAACTCCAAATGGATCAGAGACCTAAATATAAGAGCTAAGATGATAAGACTCTTGGAAGAAAACTTAAGAGTAAATCTTCATGACCTTGAATTAGGCAGTGGTTCTTAGATATGTTGCCTACAGCCTAAGCAACCAAACTAAAAATGGAGAAATTAGACGTGAAAATTAACAACTGTTGGGGCTTCAAAGAACACTATCAGGAATACAAAGAGACAACCTGTAGAGTGGAAGAAAATATTTGCAAATCATGTATCTGATAATAGTCCAGTAACTATATAAGGATCTCTTCCAACTCTACAACAAAAAGACAAAGGTGATTAGAAAATGGGCAAAGCTTCTAAATAGATAACTTCTTCCAAGAAGATCTATAAATGGCCACCAAACACATGAAAAGATGGTCATTTTCATTAGTCATTAGGGAAATGCAAATCAAAACTGTACAGAGATACCACTTCACACCCACTAGGATTGCTATAATTTAAAAAAAAAAAGGCAATCGGCACACCTGGGTTGATCAGTGGGTTAAGCCTCTGCCTTCAGCTCAGGTCATGAGCATGGGGCTCTGCCCAGCAGGGAGCCTGCTTCCCCTGCCCCCCCCACCTCTGCCTGCCTCTCTGCCTACTTGTGATCTCTCTCTCTGTCAAATAAATAAAATATATTTTTTTAAGATTTTATTTATTTATTTGACAGACAGAGATTACAAGGCAAGAGAGGCAGGCGGGGAGAGAGAGGAGGAAGCAGGCTCTCCGAGGAGCAGAGAGCCCAACGTGGGGCTCGATCCCAGGACCCTGGGATCATGACCTGAGCCGAAAGCAGAGGCTTTAACCCACTGAGCCACCCAGCTGCCCCAAATAAATAAAATCTTTAAAAAATAAAAACAGGCAATAACAAGTGTTGACAAGGATGTGGAGAAATTTGGAACTCATACATTTCTGGGGTGGGAATGTAAACTGGTACAGCACCTATGGAAAAATTGTTTGACGGTTCCTTAAAAGTTAAACAAAGTTGCTGTTTGGTTCAGTTGGTAGAGTGTGCAACTCTTGATCTTGGGGTTGTGAGTTCAAGCCCCACATTGGGTATAGAGATTACTTAAAAATAAAATCTTGGGGCACCTGGGTGGCTCAGTCATTTGGTGTCTGCCTTTGGCTCAGGTCGTGATCCCAGGGTCCTGGGTTCCCACCCCACATCGGGCCCCATGCTCAGCGGGAAGCCTGCTTCTCCCTTTCCCGCTCCCTCTGCTTGTGTTCCCTCTCTCACTGTGTCTCTGTCAAATAAATAAAATCTCTTAAAAAAAAAAAAAGGGACGCCTGGGTGGCTCAGTTGGTTAAGCCGCTGCCTTTGGCTCAGGTCATGATCCCAGCGTCCTGGGATCGAGTCCCACATCGGGCTCCTTGCTCGGCAGGGAGCCTGCTTTTCCCTCTGCCTCTGCCTGCCACTCTGTCTGCCTGTGCTCGCTCTCTCTCCCTCTCTCTCTGACAAATAAATAAATTTTTAAAAAAAGTTTTAAAAATAAAGTCTTAAAAAAGTTAAACACAGTTCCATTACCATATAATGATTGTTATATTCTGCAATTCACCTTTCCTCTCCACTGAGAAAAAGCTTGGGCCATAACAGAATGAGAACTTAAGAACCAGAAAGTGAAATTTGATTCCTAGAGCTGCCATTTACTAACCAAGAGCAAAACCCGTTATTTTCTCTGGGTTTCTGCTTTTTTACCTCTAAATCAGGGTTAATCACCATGTCCACAACTACCAAGATCAAAGGAGATAAACCTTGTGAGTTAAATCCATGCAAACATATGATTTTGAAATCTTTGAAACACTCTAACTCTTCTGAAAATTAAATGACCTCTTTAGGGGAGGTCATAGAGCACTGAGCTGAGAGTAGAAAACCTAGATTCTGGTCCTAGGCTCTAGCTGTGTCTAAACTTGGGAAAATAGCTGCATTTCTCTGGGCCTCACTTTCCTTGTCTATGAAATAGAGGATTGAGCTACAGTCTGAAGATACACGTATTTACGTGAGAAATTTGAGAGAACTTATTTCCCCGTACATGTTAATTTTTATTAGTCTGAAATCCAAATGTGACGGAAGTGTCATTTCACATTGTGGGGCAGAGTGAGATGGATTGTCCAGTAAATAGGGTTGGGACAACCGAACTGGTTAGCCATTAGAGGGTAACCAAATCCTGAGGCCCTCAAATCCTGACTTTCAAAGTCAAAATAATGATCAAAAGAAGAAAAATGGATCAAGCATTTAAATGTAAAAATGTGAAACCACAAAGAACTGAGGGAAAAGCACTATTGAATAATTTTATAATACTTAATAATCTTAAAGTGTAAGGGTAGCCCTTTGTAAGCATGATGTGAATTACTGGATCCATGAGAGAAAAAACTGGCTAATATTACTTCATAAAAATTTTAAAAACTTATGCACGGGAAAAAAATTACTGTACCCAAGATTAAAAGTCCATATACTGGGAAGAATTGCTATTTTTTTTAAAGATTTATTTATTTATTTGACAGATAGAAATTACAAGTAGGCAGAGAGACAGGCAGAGAGAGAGGGGAAGCAGGCTCCCTGCTGAGCAGAGAGCCCGATGTGGGGCTCGATCCGAGGCCCCTTGGATCATGACTTGAGCCGAAGGCAGAGGCTTTAACCCACTGAGCCACCCAGGCGCCCCAAGAATTGCTATTAATAGTAGCAAGAAATTGAAAATAATTGAAATGTCCATCATAAAGGTATTGGTTGCATAAATTATGATATAGTCATGATGGGAGTACTGTGCCACAGATAGAGAGGAAATAGACATGCATATGCTGATGAAAGTTGCCCGTGCTTCAGTGTTAGGTAAAAACCTTCCTTGTAAGAGTATGTTCTAGATTTTTGTAATATTTGCAGGAAAGAAATAAAAGGATATACCAATCAAATGGTTAACAGTGGTTACTTCTGGGGATGAGAGTACAGAATAATTTCTAAATTAAAAAAAATTGTTTTAAGTTTTATTAATTTAAGTATCTTTACGCCCAACATGGGACTCGGACCCAAAACCCTGAGTTCAGGAGTCACAAGCTCTTCCGACTAAGCCAGCCAGGCACACTTACTTTCTAAGTTTTTAAAATATAATGGTTGTAATGCTTGCATTTCTTACAATGAACATAAATTTAAATTAGAAATATCAGTAAAGATATAAACATTGATTTTTAAAATAGTGTTTAAGATCTTATCAGTCTTGGAGACTGTTGTGGAGGGTACACAGCTGTGTACTGTATCATAAGATTTAGAGACTCAGTTCCCAATTCTTCTGTAACTGGGAGAGTCAGACCAGATTAATGCAAAATAATAGTTGAAAAGGATTTGGGGGTTGAGTGCATTCCATTATCATACCTTCTTTAATTTTATTTGCAGATTCCGTTGCAGACTCTCTGGATGGATAATACCGTTAAACTTCTGGATTTGGTAGAAGTTAATAGTTCAGTCCTCGCTGGTACTAACTTTTGAATAGCTGATGTGGAAAACATTTTCACTGTAGTCCATTTGAAAATGTCACTGTTTTACCATAGGTCACATTTACTAAAAATAAGGATTCTTTTAGTTTGTCTCAGTTCAGTAATGATAATGCTTTACATTCATTTATTGTCTTACTCTTTGCAGTGTCCATTCTCATGTATTTTTTCATTGGTCATCCTAAGAATGTGGGAAGTAGGCAAAGCAGTCTTACTATCCCATTTTAAGCTCTGTCATTTCCTACACTAAGGTTTTCAGGGAGTGCAGAATGATTTGGTCAGTTTCATTCTGCTGAATATCATAATGAAAATCCCTGGGCAACTCAGGAAGAATCCTAGGCCAGGGTGTAGCATTTTGTGACACAGTCCATTCTAAGGCCCATCAGTGCCTTCCCAATATGGTGGACTGAAAGGAGTGCGAGCCACAGAGGGAGGTGGTCCAGCTCAGAGGGAGTTGGAGTTCCTCAGGAATCTAAGAATGGGATTTGCTGGGTCATGGATGGAAGGGTCAGCTTGGATCGTAAGCTTCCTGTATACCTCTCCACTAGTAGCTAGTTATCTCCCCCAAATGGTCAAAACTTCTAAATTTGACATTTTTAGGTAGATATTTGGGAGACTGGGTAAAGGACTGTTAAGTTCCTATATGTATGGAAAGCTTCCCTTTGGGTTTGACATGCACTAGAGCACCATGGCTCCATTGTTAAGTTTGGATTACAGAGTCAGGGTATCAGCAGGTATGCCCTCTGGTATTAGTTTTCCCTCCTAGGATGTTTTTTTATTTTTAAGCACCATGAAGTTGCATAATTATTTATTCTCTCTCATATCCTTCTCCCCTCCCCCCCAATTCTTTAGATCCAAAATTAAGAGGACAACCTCTTACTCCAGGATCAGTAGTATACCACAAACAGTCACAAATACTGCTGGTTTGCTGCAAGGTACATTCGCCTTTAGCTTTAAATTATACTTGGTCTACTGAGTTTATGGTTTATCATTTTTAGTTAAGACTTCACTCAACTGTTTAATCCATCAGAGTGAGCCAATGCACAGTTTAATTTTTCTTAAGAAATAGTAGAGTTGCTATATAATTTTTGAAAGTGATGAAGTCTTACCAAGGTATTATTACTGAAAGAAGATTCAGTAAGCTTAGTGCTCTTTTAAAAGAAACTTGTATATTCTCAGCAGTCCAATTTAATTAACAAGTTCTTGTTAGCAACTAACAAGTCTTATTTAACTAGCAACTCACCTTGTTCATATGGTGATCACAGATAGCCATAGCAGAGTATCTAGCTGAACTACTACAGTGCGGGTATCTACTTGCTTTTACTGTTCAATAGTGGTTAAAGAGATTTCTTAACCTATTTAAAATGACTTTCGAACATTATTATTTTATGATTTTATGGCTTGAGAGATGTTCCACATTTCTTCCATTTCCTGGTATTTTCCTTCATGTGGTGTTTATGTGCCATGTTTCCTGCTCAAGAGGCCAAGTTTACAATGTATGATAGGGTGATCTGACCTACACAGACTGTAGATGCACAGCTCCCACATCAGCCTCTCTTCATCTTGCTTATTCTCGAACGGTGTGGGGTGGATATGTTTGCTGTTGTCTGGGTCTTTATAGGTCTGTCCTGCACATCTTCAGTTTGTTCTCATAGAAGGAGCTGGGGTTGTATGAACATGTGAGTTTAAGTCCCACAAGTTATGTCACCCCGGACAAATTGCGCGCCTCTCTGGGCATCAGTTTTCTCTTAAATCAGTTTCCGCTAGGGGTGATATTGGATCTGCCTACTTTTAGAGCAGTTATATTCTTGATGACCAGTCATAATAAGATACATGGACATATTCTGAAAACTCTAAAGTACCATGCCAAGATGACACACTTCTTTATTCTACCCCCCTTTATATTTAAATAGGTTTAATTTATACAGGTCTGTACATTTGTTATCACTTGGTAATAAATTTAGAGTCAAAGAATCATATATGTTACTTAGTACAGTGCTATCTGCAGCTAGGCCTTTGGTAAAGATTTGCAGGTTTGTTTTCATGCTAAAAGTTGTATAAGCTAAAATTTACCTCCAGTTTTGCCCCACCCCCTTTTTACTATTTGTCTCTTGCCCTTAGGATGGCTGGATTGGTGTTCGATCAGTGATGCTCAAGAAAACACTAACAGCTACTGATTTCTACAATGGATATCTGCACCCCTGGTACCAGAACGATTCCCAACCTCAGCCAAGGCAATGCAGATTTCAGACTCTCAGACTTCCAATAAAGGAGAAGCAGGGAAAAAAATTGTTGCTATGCAACAGTGCATTAAGTAGTTAGGAAGTAGATGGATAAGAACCTACTACATATTTGCAATTTATTAAAAGCCTTATTTACAAGGAATTACCTTGACTATCAAAGAAGATGACACTGTTGGAGGGAAAGGAAGGAAGATTATTGTCAAAAGATGAATTACTTCACTTCCCATTTTTTGTTTAACAGTAGTTAAAACCACTTTTTCTATTTGAATAACAAAAAGAGCTTTAAATAAAACTTTTATTTATAATGTGAAACTCAAGGAGATTTTATCTTTCCCTAAAAGCAAATACAACTAACTAGTAAAACGTGCGTGTGTGTGTGTGTGTGTATAGACACACATACCCCTACTGAATAGTTTCTTCTAAAAAAGTGCATCTATGGGACGCCTGGGTGGCTCAGTTGGTTAAGCGGCTGCCTTCGGCTCAGGTCATGATCCCGGCGTCCTGAGATCGAGTCCCATATCGGGCTCCTTGCTCGGCAGGGAGCCTGCTTCTCCCTCTGCCTCTGTCTGCCTGTGCTCGCTCGCTCTCTCTCCCTCTCTCTGACAAATAAATAAATAAAATCTTTAAAAAAAAAAAAGTGCATCTATGAAATTTTTTAGATCATATGTTCCCATTGATTAAGCTATCACTTCAGCAGTGTTTAATCTACATTTCTGATTTTCAGCAAGCAGTAAAGTCAGCTCTCTAAATTTATCTACCATCCAGTTCTCATAAAGTAGTAAACATACATAATATTTAATCATCTCTGTCACATGAATCTGTACTATAAATTCATGGTTTACATCTAGGTTTTCTTTTTTTTTTTTAAGATTTTATTTATTTATTTGACAGAGAGATCACAAGTAGGCAGAGAGACAGGCAGAGAGAGGGGGAAGCAGGCTCCCTGCTGAGCAGAGAGCCTGATGCAGGGCTCGATCCCAGGACCCTAAGATCATGACCTGAGCTTAAGGCAGAGGCTTAACCCACTCAGCCACCCAGGAACCCCACATCTTTCTTAATGTAGGGATATGCTAACATTTTTCAACTTAATTGTGCAATAAAGGTTATTGAGCATCTGGTTTGTGCAAACTCATCTCCAAGAGAGTCAGGCACTCCTGGGGGAGGAAGGAGATACAGCAGCCAGCTGTTGAATTTTTGAAAATTTTTACATACCGGCTCTTCCTGCCTAGATTCTATCAGTACAAATCGTTCTCCACTCATTAATAAATCCATTCCACATTTATTGATAGGGTGATCATATAATTGGTCATGTAAATTAGGCATATTCATGAGTAAAGGAAGCACTTATAATAATAATTACTCCTGCACAACAGGCATAAACCAGGACTCTCTCAGGCAAACCAGGTTGTATAGACATCCATCCTATTTACAGAACACTTGCTTTGGAGGGAATGTTTTTGCAAATCCATCCTTTCAGCCAGAGCACAGAATAGGCTGTTCCCAGGAGGACCCCGGACTTTATGCTGCTTGCTGGAGATTCAGAGATTAAATTATATTTGGTATCTTCAATCTACTGGGGAGGCAAACATGTAGGTAAGTTACGAATGCCATAATGGAAGCATTAGGTCTCCCTTAAGGGATTCAGTGGAGGCTTTCTGGGAGAGGAAAAGCTGCATCTGAGGCTCCAAATGATGATGAGTTCACAATGCAAAGTAAAGCATCCTAGTGCGCACAGAGGCATAAAAGAACACTATCTCACAGCGGGTTATAGAAACGTGCTTCTTAACTAGATGGTGGGAGCATGATAGCCTTTTATTATCATTCTTTAAACCACAAACTTGTGATGCATTCTCTTCAACGTATGAGCTAGTTACGTGCTTACAGATATATATGCACCTGGCTGGAAAAAAGCTGACATTGGATCATGGAAGAGCAGCAAATGGCATGTTAAACACTGGGAAAAAGAACAGAGTATTTGGAACCAACTGGAATAGGGTGGATGGAGACGAGACTGGAAGAGTAAGATGGGGGCCATGTCACTGAGGGCTATGAAAACCATGAGACTTTGGACCTTTGTCTTCTATGCAGTAATCAGGGAAGTGATGACCAGACTGGCATTTTGGAAAGGTAACTGGTGGTGGAGTGAAAGGTAGAGCAGAGGTAAAAGCTGTGTCAGGAAGATCTGGTGGGAAGTTAGGGAGTATGAAGATTGGAACTATAGTCGCAGTTAAAGGGAGGGCGGAAAGGAATTTACAAGATTTTTGCTGTAGACGTAAGAATGTAGGTTATCATTCAGGTATTCTATTCTGATGGAGAGTTTTGGCTCCACCACTGATTAGCTCTTTGGTCTCTAACAAGTCACTTACCCTCCTTGAACTTTAGTTTCCTCAAGAAATGGGGCTGAAGATTAGAAAACAAAAAACAACTGCTCCCCAAACAGTTTTGAAAATCAGTGACTGTGTGAAAGTGCTTTTTTGCTGTTGTTTTTCAGTTAATATGCACAGACCACTTCCCCCTTCAGGGGCTAAGGTCATGTTATAGCAGACCACTTCCCCCTTCAGGGGCTAAGGTCATGTTATAGAATTCAGAGAGAATGTGAATCAGTGCCATCTAGGAGCTTGCCTGCGCAGGAGAGGTGATGGCAGGGGACCTAAGGAAATGCCCACTCAGACACTGCCAGAGGGAGTAGAGAACCTCACTGAGGGCACAGCTTTCTGCTTATCCCTTCTTTTTTTTTAATTTATTTATTTGTCAGAGAGAGAGTGAGAGAGAGAGCACAGGCAGTCAGAGTGGCAGGCAGAGGCAGAGGGAGAAGCAGACTCCCTGCCGAGCAAGGAGCCCAATGTGGGACTCGATCCCAGGACGCTGGGATCATGACCTGAGCCGAAGGCAGCCGCTTAACCAACTGAGCCACCCAGGCGTCCCTGCTTATCCCTTCTGATCTCTTAACTAGCTAGTGGTGAATGGTCTCCGGTCTGCCACCCCACATTCTGGCCAGAGCCTGTCTTATTTAGCTAATTACCTTTGGCCTTGCTGCACAGAATCTTTGATGCCAGACCCCCTCTAGCCCTTGGCCAGATCGTGAGTTAAGACCCAGTCTGGTCCCCATGATTTCACCTGCACAAAAAACACTACCTAATATCAAGTAGGGAGCTGTGGGTGACGCTGTTATGAGCTAGAAAGGGAAATTGGATATCATGATTGGCATGATTGGTATACTATGAAATACCTTTTATACCCATGAAATCTTGAGGCAAGAGTGCAAGATTCAGGGCAGTTTCCCATTCAGAGAGCCTCAAGCCCATCTTGGGCATGGAGCGCAAACACCAGGTTTAGAAATGCCATCTAAAGTTTGGCAGCCCATTTTGGAAAGGTAAATGGTGTACATCCCAGGTAGGCCTCAGGAAACTATTTACAGTTTCAGGCCCCCTATAGAAACCACAATCCAGTATGACCGAGCAGTGTTTCTCAGTTAAGCTAGAGTCACCTAGAATACCTATTTAAAATATAGATTAGGGGTGCCTGGGTGGCTCAGTGGGTTAGGGCCTCTGCCTTCGGCTCAGGTCATGATCCCGGGGTCCTGGAATCGAGCCCCGCATCGGGCTCTCTGCTCGGCGGGGGGCCTGCTTCCTCCTCTCTCTCTGCCTGCCTCTCTGCCTGCTTGTGATCTCTCTCTGTCAAATAAATAAATTTTTAAAAAAATAATAAGTAAAATAAAATATAGATTACATACATAAAGTGCAGATCCCCCACTCCTTTTTTTAAAGTAGGCTCCACCTTAGCATGGAGTCCGACACAGGGCTTGAACTCACGATCCTGAGATCATGACATGAGCTGAGATCAAGAGACAGATATTTAATGGACTAAGCCACTCAGGTGCCCCAAAATGTAGGTTCCTGAGCCCAACTCCAGACCATGAATCAGAGTCTCTAGATATGGGACTCTGCATTTTATCACACTGAACAAATAATTTTTATGCTAGAGTAGTGACAGCTTTAACTGGAATAAGAGGTGCACATGGAACTACGTGCTGTTGCCTAGGTCCGGGGTCCTCGTGGGAATAGCCTATTCTGTGCTCTAGCTGTAAGGATGGATTTGCAAAAACATTGCCTCCTTATGCAAGATGCTTCTATTTTGGTTCCTCTCATACAAAAACATCAGACTCAAAACAATTCAGTTACTTATTAAAAGTCGGATGACCTACAACAAGTTACTTAAATTCTTTAATGATTTCTCAATTTAAAACATGGGTAATACCTACCTTCCAGAATAGAAATACACATAGAATATGCCCAAGGAGGGGCGCCTGGGTGGCTCAGTGGGTTAAAGCCCCTGCCTTCGGCTCGGGTCATGATCCCAGGGTCCTGGGATCAAGCCCCGCATCGGGCTCTCTGCTCGGCGGGGAGCCTGCTTCCTCCTCTCTCTGTCTCTGCCTGCCTCTCCACCTACTTGTGATCTCTGTCTGTCAAATAAATAAATAAAATCTTTTAAAAAAAAAAAAAAAGAATATGCCCAAGGAACTGCCTGGCACATAGTAGATACTCAGTAAGTCCTAGATATTATTGTCAGCGTAGTCTAAGACTGCTAGAATGCCTTCTTTGAGCCTGCAACAATATTTTCTCCTCTGGATGGCAGCAACAGCTTGCTGAAATGCCTTTAGACCAAAAGGAAGAAAAGAATGGAGTAGAGAAGGTTCTGTGATTTCATAACTCAAAATTTCATCTAAGAGATGATGAAACAGGGACTTAGCAAAAGCTTGCTGGTGACAATACTAGGATTAGAACTTCAAGACCACAGTAAATTCTGTTAAAAGAATTTTATTCATGGTTTGATTTGGGTGACAAAAGTTTACTGAACATGGCTGCTGAAAGATGTTTATTGTTTTATACTTTGTATTTAAGACAGTAAAACTTTTCACCACTCTTTTATTTTTAAAGATTTTATTTATTTATTTGACAGAGAGAGACACAGTGAGAGAGGGAACACAAGCAGGGGGAGTGGGAGAGGGAGAAGCAGGGTTTCCGCTGAGCAGGGAGCCAGATGCAGGACTCTATCCCAGGACCTTGGGATCATGATCTGAGCCAAAGGCAGATGCTTAATGACTAAGCCACCCAGGCACCTCAACCACTTTTCTTAATATTCATCAAACAGTTTCAAAGTGAAGATAGAACATTTTGAAAGGCAGACAGATTCAACAAACATGTCATGAGCCCTGGCCCTGCCACTGACCTTAAGTCTAGGCTGGTTACTCACCCTCCCTAAATCCATTTCCTTATTTATTAAATGAAAGTTGTACCTGCTTTGCAAGGGATGTCATGAGGAATATATATATGCAATGCACCTAGCACAGTACCTGGAACACCATAGGTTCTCAAAAGCATTATTACTGGGGCGCCTGGGTGGCTCAGTGGGTTAAACCTCTGCCTTCACCTCAGGACATGATCCCAGGGTTCTGGGATCGAGCCCCGAATCAGGCTCTCTGCTCAGCGGGGAGCCTGCTTCCTCCTCTCTCTCTGCCTGCTTCTCTGCCTGCTTGTGATCTCCGTCTGTCAAATAAATAAAATCTTTGAAAAAAAAAAGAAAAAAAAGCATTATTACTAGCTAATACTTACTGAGTGCTACCAGATTCCCAAGGACTTGACCAGAGCAATCTCATTTTATCATTCCAAATAACCTTGTGAGGCAGATATTGTTCTCCATCCTCATTTTTCCAGAACATTAAATAGCTAATAAATGGCAGATACAGAGTTCACACTCCATTGGTCTGACACCAGTCTGTGGGCCTAACCACTTTCCTACCTTACCTCTATTTGCAGATGTTTTTAACCTTGATCAGGGAATTTAATGTGTTAGGCTTTGGTGCTCAGAGACAAAGAAGTGGGAGCCCATGATAACTGAGTGCCTATTAATATGCAGGCACTATGCTACACAATTTCTTTCAAAAAGATTTTCTCGGGGTGCCTGGGTGGCTCAGTGGGTTAAGCCTCTGCCTTCGCTCAGGTCATGATGCCAGAGTCCTGGGATCGAATCCCACATCAGGCTCTCTGCTCAGCAGGGGGTTGCTTCCCCCTTCCCCTCTGCCTGCTTCTCTCCATACATGTGATCTATCTCTCTGTCAAATAAATAAAAATAAAATCTTTAAATAATAATAATAAAAAAAGATTTTCTCATTTCAGTTAGTATTTAATCACAGTCTTCATTAGCTCTAAGAATTCATAAAGTTTTCTAGAACCCTACAGAGAGAAGCTGCTTTATTTTGTACTATAATAGTACAATTCTTGTTTTCCAGATTTCTTTATTGTAACTTTTCTTCCAGAAGATAGATTATCACACTGCTACTTACAGAAGAAACATTAATGAGATGCTAAATTGTCAGATGATAAAAAGATGTGTTACCTTTGCTTAGGAACTTCTATATTAAAAAGTTAACAGTGAATAAACATTAGCTTACCTAAGAAGGTACAATATTGTTTCCAGAGAGAGGCATTTTTGTGTGCCAGGTGCTTTTAAAGTTTGATTGGGGGGGGTGCCTGGGTGGCTCAGTCACTTGAGTGTCTGCCTTCTGCTCAGGTCATGATCCCAGGGTCCTGGGATTAAGACCCATATCTGGCTCCTTGCTCAGCAGGGAGTCTGCTTCTCCCTCACCCTCTGCCTCTCCCCCATCCTGCTCAAGCTCTCTCTCTCTCAAATAAATAAATAAAAATCTTTAAAAAACAGAACAAGTTCTAAAAAATAAGTGACTGTTTGTAACTTGTGTGATGGGACCTTTTTTCGATAGGTAGCAAGCTACAGAATACACATGTCAGCATTTTTCTTGGGCAGTTCCAGAATCCTCACTCCGTGTCTGATCCCTACAATCCAGTATGGCATGTATCTGACACAGACTGGGTCTGGCAGTAAGGAAACAGCCTTCATTCTCAGTCTTGGGTCTCAGCATAATTTGATAAATAACGCTGTAGTCAAATGTATCCTGGGCAGCTTTAAAGGATGTATTCCGGGGCGCCTGGGTGGCTCAGTGGGTTAAGCCTCTGCCTTCAGCTCAGGTCATGATCTCAGGGTCCTGGGATTGACCCCCACATCGGGCTCTCTGCTCAGCAGGGAGCCTGCTTCCCCCCTCTCTCTGCCTACTTGTGATCTCTCTCTCTCTGTCAAATAAATAAATAAAACCTTTAAAAAATAATAAAGGATGTATTCCAAGAACTGATATTACTGTGAAAAACTAAGTGTTTCATTTCTCTTTCACTTTTTCACACATCTATGGTTTCTAGGGGTAAAACAGAAGTAATTCACTCTGGTGGATCAGGTGGGAGAGGCATTCTAAGTGGAGGGAAGAATATATATGAATACCTAGATGGCTGAGACCTTATAGGGTACTGGGTGCCCTTCAAGAGAACCAGACCTGCTCTTGCCTGTTGATGTTGGACTTTAGCTTGTAGGCCGAAGAGAGCTATTTTTTTGTTGTTGTTGTTCTTAAATATTTCACCTATCCATTTGACACAGAGAGAGAACACAAGCAGAGCAAAGGGAGAAGCAGGCTCCCTGATGAGCACAGAGCCCAATGATGTGGGCTCCGTCCCAGGACCCTGGGATCAGGACCTGAGCCAAAGGCAGACACTTAACCAACTGAACCACCCAGGCACTCCCAGTAGGGAGCTATTAAAGAAGGAGGAGGGTCTAGAGCATGAATATAGTTGCTTTTCATTATTTTTAAATCATACAGTAATATATGAATATATTCTTATATAAATTCAAATACTAAATCTAAAGCCAAATTTCTTCACCACCCTTCCATCCTCCAGTTTCTCCTCAGAGGTAACTGCTGTTCCATTCGTTGTCTGTACATACATGCATAAGAGATATATCTAGGATTATTTTGCACACGTTTTTTAAAACAAATATTATCCTATTGAAAGATCAGTTTGAAGGATAGAGCTTGAGTTTGGGCAATTCTGAGAACCAGCTGGCCATCTGTTTACTTTGCCTGGTGTTCACAGATTATCTTATGAACATTCCAGTTTTTAAGTGAGATTCTCAAACAGGGATTGGTGTTGTGGGAACCATCTGGAAGACCCCAACCATGACAGCTGCAAACCCTCACAGCCATATCCACCAGGTCTGCCCGTACCATGGCCTGCCCTGGGTCAAAAGTTTGCTCCCTGCAGTTGTGCAATTACAGGACAACTGGAATTCACAGAGATTAAATGTTCCCTGTTCACATTAGGGAATTGATAATGTGCCAGCTGTGTGTTACAGGACAAATGAAGATCCAAACATGACCACAGGGTCCTTTTCTCAGAGAAGGAAAACATTCATTTCTTTGGATTTGATCTTTTACATTGTAATAAAAGTTCACGTGCAACAAAGAATACACATAATGAAATCAACAGTCAAGTTAAAAATTATTACAAAACAGAATAAGGACTTCTATATATTTAGGCATATCCATAGCTTAAATCTCATTAGAGCTGTTACTAAAGCGAGGTCTTTAGTAACAGGAGATGTGGGAAATAAGGAATTCACTGTTAGGTATATGTGTGGATAGATTTATTTATTCTCTCATTAATCCATTGAATATACATTTAGTACCTACTATGAGCCAAATCATGTGCTAAGACACTGGTCGATTACTGTGTTCCCTTCGCCCTAAATTAAAACTCAGAGCCCACATGTGGAGACATAAATAATGAGTATCCATAATGGTCTTTACAGACAACCAGTGATTTGGGATTTATTCCGTTCTTTGAACTATTCCAAAGTTTTCAGGAAAAAGCCACAGCTTAAAAATCTTCTGTAGAGGGGCACCCGGGTGGCTCAGTGGGTTAAGCCTCTGCCTTCGGCTCAGGTCATGATCCTGGGATCCTGGGATAGAGCCCCACATCGGGCTCTCTGCTCGGCAGGGAGCCTGCTTCCTCCCTCTCTCTCTCTGCCTGCCTCTCTGCCTACTTGTGATCTCTGTCTGTCAAATAAATAAATAAAATCTTAAAAAAAAAATCTGTAGAAACATGCCCTTTGCACCTACCTGGTGTTTATAATAAAAGACCACTTCCTATGACTGACTGAAAATTCTGAAAGAAGTGCTGGGGTGGGGAGCAGCCCCTAAACTGTGATTGTGGTCTTGGGAAATGCGTCTGGAATTTGTAGGAGTTCTACACTGGGACCCAACGTTCAAGAGCAGGAAGGCAGAGGTCACGACTAAGGGTGCAATTTACTCGGATTCTCCCCTGATCTTAATCCCATAAACAGTTACCGTGGTAGGGGCACAAACCAAAGGCTTTAAACTGGATAAAAGCTTTCCCTAAAACAGATTAGGGGGAGGCACTTTCAACAGGACCTTGCTGCAGGATCACAAAAAGACTTTAAAAGAGATTTACATGTTATCCAACCTTATTACACATTTTTTTCCAGAAAATTGCAAATGCCTTAGCGAGTAACCTCTGCCACATTTTGCTTAAGAAGAAAGTTTACAAATATATTAATATTCTATATACCTTTAAGGGAAAGTGATGCAGGAGCTGGAGGCTTGGGGGAGCCGTTCTCAGAAATCCCTCAGAATGTCAGCCCAAGTCTGGAAAGTGTTGTGAGGGGTGTTACAGGGGAGGACTACGGAGGGCGTCTTGGTTGTGCCAAGAGGAAAAAACTCTTGCCAAGCAAAGACAGTATACAAAGCGCTGTTCACCAAAGCCTGTAACCCAAAGGGGTCCCCCAAAGCTTTACATGGCGGAGAGAAACGGTCCGCACCTGCTTCCTCCAGGAGGGCGCGAACTGAAGACAGAGGCAGGGGCGCCTGACTCGCACAGTCTCTCCCTCGGTGCCCGATCGAATGGGTGACCTAGAGCTGACCCAGAGGCAACTCGGACCTCCTCCCCGAGCCCGCCGCCGCCTCCAAGGCGGACACAAATCCCCAACCCGCAGGACGTACTGAGAGCGCCGGGAGTCACTCACCTAGATGGGCATCTTGTCCTGTCGTCATGGTGACCGGCGGAGCCACGCAGCCCCGCCCCTTCCTCAAAACGTGGCCCCGCCTCCTCCGAACCCGGAAGCGCGAGGCTCGCGCCCACTGAGCGGATCGTTCGGCAAGGGGGAGCGCGGCGGCCCAGGCTCGCCCGGCCGCGCGCCCCGCCCCTCGGAGGCCCGCCCTCCAGCTCGCCCCCACAGCCCGCGGCGCCTGCGGGTACTGAGTGCTCCTGCTGCCGGCGGTGACCTGGGCCCAGCCACCCCCACGGCCCGCGCTCCTACTGGAGGGAAGAGCCGCCTTGGGGAGGAGGGAAAGGGACGTGGGGGAGGCCACGGCAGGTGAGGGGTGGGCGAGGGCCTGGGAAGGGGAGTGTGGGTGTGTGATGTGTTTAGGCTTGCAGGTGGGTGTGTATGTAATGTGCGCGGCTGCCTCCGTCGGTGTGACTTTGTTAGTGTGGCCCCTAGTGGGCTGGTCCATGTGACCATGCACGTGATCGCACATCCCTCTGTGTGTGTGTGTGTGTGTGTGTCTGTCTGTCTGTCTGAAGTAGAGTTTGGGTTCCTGGGGTGGTCGGTGTACCTGGGACCCTGCCTTTTTGAGGCTTTCACGGTGGGACTGGAGGTTGGTGGGGTCCGTGTTTGGATCATCTGGGGTGGGGGTGGGGTGGGGGGCGCTGGACCGGAGCGTACTGCTGTAATCCGGTCCTGGGGATACACTGCTGCAGCCCAGGAATGTTTTTTTCAACTTTTAAGAACTCTGAGCAGAAAGAAGCTAGTTATTTTGGAGATTGCACCTCAGCCTGAAAGTGACAAATGTCTTTGTCATTGCCAGGTGTGAGGGAGGTAGCAGGACTAGTGTTTTGCTTTTCCTCTTCTGGTTTTCCTGGGGAGTTACAAATCATGCATTTATGCTGCTTCTTTCTCTCCTCGCGCAATGTTCCAGCTCCTTTTAGCAGAAAGACTCGAGAGACTCCAGGAGTAACTTAATAGCTGTGTGCAAATTTCCAAGAGCTTTTATCCCAAGACAGCACAAGGTGAGGTGTCACCGAAGAAATGTCAAGTAGGCAGCTTTTCCTCCCATGAGGTTTAGACAATAATGGAGTAAGTTCCTGAAGAGAATAGGGTTAAATCTGCCCCTGAAGAGATCTGAAAAAAGGATAGCTCTCTTCTGGTGTGGTGAGCTATGGAGACCTGCCCTTAAAAAAGCCAATTGGATCGCCTAGAGACTCTCAGGTTCTAATATTTACTTATTGCTGGTATTAATAATCACAGATTGTCCATATGTGGATCAACTACAGATTGAGATAAAGGATCCAGAAACCTCTGACTAGTTAAGCTGGTTATGTGACAAACATTTTTAAAGACAATCTCGCTGATTGTAAACTGGCAGGTTCTGTTGAAACCCTGAGGGATAAGTGCATGTAATTCTTGGTGCACACTCAAAATTGGCAATTTTATTGTCTAGCACCTCAAGGGCTGGAGAGGACTGGGTGTCGAAAGCACTCCCTGAGGAGGGGTTTCTTTAGGCAAGATTGAGCCTGATCTCTGCAGCCCTTTTCCACCAGCGTGAACAGGTGCTTTTGTTTTTGTGGAAGAATTGAATTGTGAGAGATCAAATCAGTCCACATTTGATCTGCATTCTTTCTTATTTAATACTGACCAGTTTGGTCGCAATCTCAGTTAACTTTTTTTTTTTTTTTTCTATATACAGAATGTTCCTCTTGTGACTTGGAAAAGTATACCCCTTTAGAGAATGAAAGAGAGCTAGGAGAACAAACTTCCTTTTCATGCCACTCACAGCTGCTTTGCCTTTGCAGCAGCAAGTTGTTCCACCTCCCCCCCCCAACCCCCCCCCCCGACTTAGACGTCAGTTGGTCAAATGCGACATTTGGTATCTGTCTTACCTTTCATGTGCTGCCAAACTAGCACAAGTGTTAAAATCACTTGCCCCTACAAAAATGTAGTCACAGTTGGGTGGAATCTTTCCATCTAGTGAGATTAGTTATAAAAAGTTATAATACTGAGTTGGTTGTGAATAATACTGCGGACTGTGGTAAGGAACGTCTTTCTACTTTTTGCTGTGGGAAGAAGTGGATGACAGTGAATCTGTGTGCCCATGTATGATCTGGATCTGTATGTGTATGATCTGTATGTGATCTTTATGATAGTTTGGTTTGTACCAAACTATGTTGTATGATAGTTTGCAGCCGATTCCAAAACTGAATAATTTGTCCCAAGTTTGACAAATCTAGAAGCTAACTATTTGGCTTTAAGGGGCTTAGGTGTTTTATAAACCTGCTGAGTAGATAAAATGGCTTAGATTTTTTTTTTTAACGTGTTAGTATTTGTTAAGAGAAAATGGATATGCAGAGAATGATTTTCTTTATTCCAGTATGAATTATAACTGCATTTGTGCACACTGATTTCAGCTTAAGACTGCCTAATGATATTCTCGGTACTCTTTAGAACAAGTTATGATTTTATTTTATTTTTTTTTTTTACAAGTTATGATTTTAACAAACTTTTCTAAAATCACCATCCTAGCCTTGGGAGAACAGACCATTATTACAGTGTCAAGGTTGTAAGTCAGGTTTAGTAATGGATGTCTACATTTTCCCTCTCCTTGGGGTTTAGTTTAGTAACCTCCCAAGGTTAGAGGTTAACTGTTAAGACTGTTAGTTCCTTGTACTCCCAAGACAGCAGATGTGGGAGGCCAAAAGGGAAGAGTTTCATTGGGTTTAGAGTCCCCAGCTCCTAGCCAGTCCAGAGAACCCCCTGCCCTCTAAAATGACAATTCAGAGTCAGCCCAGGAGTTAAGTCTCGTGGTCATGAACACATCCTAGCCCTATTAGGAAATCCAGACTCGCCCTAGGGGTAGAGGACAGGATGAACAGCAAGTATTTGAATCCTTCCAAGCCAGTGGGTGGCAGTTCCTCATTTGGCAATAAGAATCTGCAACAGAGAGCTATAATTTCAGCTTCTTATTATGACATAACACAGATGCTTGAGCAAAGAGGGGCAGCCTTTCAGTTGAAGATGCCCAGCCAGTCCGAAGCTCTTACAGGGCTGAGTCAGAGGGAGTTTAGGATTGCCCGATCCAGTCTTCTTAGGACATAGTCATCCATTTTGTCAATGGATAACACCTTCTCTGTGCCAAGCACTGTTCTAGACTTTGGAGATACAGTGGTGAAACAGTCATAGATGAGAAAACAAGCCCAAAGAGGGTCAGTGACTTCCAAGGTCACAGAGCTCTAAAAGCTAGAAATCACCAATTTTTTCTAAAGACAAATGTTTTGTTGCTAGATACAGTGCCTTCAAGCCTATTCTGGTATTTTATCATAGATCTTTCGGAGGAAGTTATATCACTTTTAATCACACCAAGATGAACAGCAAATCTTCCTGTATTTTACATTAAGAACTACATGTGAAGTTCTGAAGTTATATTCCAGTAGAGTTAGATTTATGGCATTTTGTGAAGTGATCAGGAGGCGCGCTTATATAACCTCCTTTCTCTAGTGTGGACTGTTCCCCATAATTCTGCATCTTTGTTAAAATAGATTTCTAAGGTACTGTCAACGGAGTTTGCAGTCATTTAACTAGGGCAGGCAGTCTGATGTCAGGAAAGACTCTCCCCTGCCTCTGGTCCTAGCCATATAGCCACGGGATCTCTGGTAAGTCATTTACATTTTCTAGACTGGATTCTTCATCTGGAGGAACGAGGGAGTTGGAATCATTATCTGTCAGGGCCCCTTCCTGCTCTATGACTATAGGATTTCACCAGATTGTCTCTGTAGCTCAAGTATATACGAGAGGTAAAATGGTCCATTTCCTTGGTTTTACCATTTAAGGTATTGTTGGTATAGCTAGACCAGACTCTACATTTAGTTCTGATGTAAACCTGAATTCTTGACATGAAACATCACATGCTTTTATTTCAGGGTTAACCTCCATTTCAGCTAATCATGGGAGAGATTAAAGTCTCTCCTGATTATAACTGGTTTAGAAGTACAGTTCCCCTTAAAAAGGTATGTATGGTTTTACTACACCTCTTCTTCTCAAAATCTTGTGTTTTGTTTTTGTGATTGAGATGTTATGCCTTAGTAGTGTTTGAGAGTAAAGGTTATTGCCAAGTATCGTGACTGTGGGCTGCAGACCATAAAGTTCTCCTCTTCTTTGTCAAGTGCAGTCAACTTTTGAGACTCATTCAAGAGTAAAAGTGGGGGGACGCCTGGGTGGCTCAGTTGGTTGAGCAGCTGCCTTCGGCTCAGGTCATGATCCCAGCGTCCTGGGATCGAGTCCCACATCGGGCTCCTTGCTCGGCGGGGAGTCTGCTTCTCCCTCTGCTTCTTCCTGCCACTCTGTCTGCATGTGCTCACTCTGACAAATAAATAAATAAAATCTTTATAAAAAAAAAAAAGAGTAAAAGTGGGTATAACTATACTCGTTATTTTATAATTGCTTTTATGTATCCAAGCAGGCAGGAATATGTGTACTCCGTTTAGGGGAAAACTTGCAGTAACAGAAACTACATAGTAAGTGTGGTCAGATTCTGTTATAAAGCCTTTTACTGTTCCTCGGATTTAAGATTTACTTTGGATCACATTATATGTCCTCTGTTTGCAGTGGTAGTCATCTTCAGGAAACCTTATTTGCCTGGGATGTCCAAAAACCCCAAGCACTTATATTGAAGTTTGTTGACTCTGAGTCCCTAATTAATCACAAATGTTTGGGGATCACACTAGACAAAAGCTAGTTAAGCCACAGAGCAAAATCTTTGCTGATCCCTTTGCAGAAGTATGAGAGTACTGTGATCTGAAAATCTTCTGTGTCTCTGCTATAATCATTTTGTCAGGGTAGACATCTGTGAAAGCACCATGCAGGTTTGAATTAATAACAGAACTTTTCTCCATATAGATTGAGATACAGTTCTCCTCCAATTATAAACAGAGTATCTGCTATATAACCAGCCGTGTTGTAGAATTTCCCGGATACTTTATTTAATTCTTCGAACGGTTTAACAAAGTGGGTAATGATGCCCATTTCACAGATGACAAAACGGATATCCAGAGAGGTTAACCTGTTAAAGGTCACACAGCCTGGTAGAGTCTGGATTAGAATCAAATTAATCTGGTTTCAAAGCCAGAAATACTTCACTGCTTACCAAAAGGAGCCTCCCTTCCTTCTTGTTCCCTGGGAGACATGTGATGCTAAAAGATAATTGGCTCCTGGGGTCCCTCTACCTTGTCCCATCCCTGCAAGTAACTCATGTGAGCTCCTCTTGACGGACTCACTTTCTCAGCAAGCTGATCACCAGACCCAAGACAACACCAGACTTACTGAAATATTCTTAAAAGTAGGTATAGCCAGGTGTTTAATTGATGTCATGTTCTCCAGACTGACCTCAGTCTGGTCCACGAGTCATGATAAGTTTGCTTGAGATTTTGTGGTGCTAGATTTTAAATTATCAAAGAGATATTGTGTCTTCTAAAATTATCAAATAGAATTCTGACAGATTTGCCATTCAGGGAACTCTGAGAACATTGAAGTGATAAACTTATTCCAAATGGATTACTGAAATAATTTCCTAGAAAATCTTGGAGATCTGAATATCTTATCTCTCATGAATGTTATTACTACAGGATCGGGATTTACTGTGTGTACTGTCAAAAGCCATTAAGAGATTTTCACCACAATCATAACAAAAGCAAACAAACCAAAGACACCCAAAAAACAATGAAAAGCAAAATGGTGAGTGGCAAAATACAAAGGGCAAAAACACAGGTGTGAGATATTATTGTCATCATCTGTGAGCTGGGGAAGTCCAAAAGCAAATTGTTAGGGTCCTCTGGACATTATCTTGCCCCATTTGTCTGCTCCCAGTGACGTCCGTGATCCCAGTGAGTGTGTTGCCATCCACAGTGACCCCATGGGCCCACAGCACTGCCAGCTAGGACCTGTCAGAAAACAGAACCTGGAGACCTTGAGATTTTTCATGGGAAAGTAGCATAAATACCGATTTGCATTGGCAAAAGTTCAGGCAGTAAATGTACTTTTCCAAACCCCACCAAAAAGTGAGCCAGAGAAAACAAAAATGATTATGCAGTGAATAATACTGATATCTAACACTCACTGAACACAAAATATCTGCCAGACTCAGCACTGAGCACCTGACTTGACTCAGCTCATTTAATGCTCATCTTTTTTCCCCTGCTGGGTTAAGAACTACTAATTCAGGAGGGTTTCTGAGGCTCCCTACCCTCTTTTCCCCAGAAAGACAGTTTTTCCCTCTGCCGACTCCCCACACCTGACTGACTCATTTGAAACATTCTCCCAGGACAGGGACACCTACAGCTGCGGCATCCTTCCTCTCTAGCAAGAGTCTCCGCCTCAGAGGCATGGTCTGGATCAGGTTCCAGAACCATCTCCTGAGTGGGACCATCTCTCCCTAGGTTGTCCGAGAGCCTGGAGTCTTTTCTCCCCTCTGGACAGCGCTGGAGAATGACTCTGCAAATTGCCTCCTACACCCACACAGCCAGAAGTATGGGAAAGAAATAAGATGCCATATACAGAATTTACTGTTTAATGATAAACAGAATAGGGCTTCTTACAATCATGAATGGGAAAGAAAATTAAAAACTGATTTCTGAAAAAAAGCAGCTCTTTGGAAGAGTATGAAGCAGTTCTGTGTAATATGTTAGCACTGAAGAGGGAAAAAGAGACCAAAGTAGTTTATTATACATGCTAGTCTGGTGTGATCCTCAGGGAACCTGGTAACAACCAAGGCAGTGGCATTAAAATTGTCAGAGAAATTGTAGTATAAAGTAACAGTATAAAACCAAATCCATAAGCTTTTCCTTTTTTCTTTTCTTCTAACTTTCCCTCCAGATTATCGTGGATGATGATGATAGTAAGATATGGTCGCTGTATGACGCGGGCCCCAGAAATATCAGGTGTCCTCTGATCTTTCTCCCCCCTGTCAGTGGAACTGCTGATGTGTTTTTCAGGCAGATCTTGGCATTGACCGGCTGGGGTTACCGGGTTATAGCTGTAAGTATTATTGGGTCATGATTACAATTCATGTCCACATTTCATTGTTGTTGTTGGTTTTTTTTTGTATGTGTATGCTTCTGTTTTTGATTAACTATAGTAATGGCCATGCTTTTGGTGCCTTTTTTTTTTTTTTTAATGGAAGGAAGATACTGTTTTCCTTTTTTTAAATGTGAAATGAAATCTTTTGAAGGAAGGCTGTACAGTACACGGACACACAGAGAAGCAGAGGGAACAGTCCTTTGTGGAAACCTCTGTGCCCAGCTTTTACGTTGATTGTTTTAAGTCTGAACAGTAGGAAGCATCAGCCTTGTTTACAGATGAGGAAATGGAGGTTCAGGTCATTTGGGTGATCTTGGCAGGTCATGGCCACTAGGGGGTGTAGGGAGAACCCGCCAGAGTCTTCTGACTCCGTTTCCCCTCCTAGTTCATGACACCGGTGCCTCCAGAGGAGATGAATGTGCACTACCCCACAGAAAGGGGTCTGCTAACATTCGAGTAACTGAGAGCTTGCTTTTTTTTTTTTTTTAATATTTTTTAATCTTATTTATTTGTCAGAGAGAGAGGGAGAAAGAGAGAGCGAGCACAGGCAGACAGAGTGGCAGGCAGAGGCAGAGGGAGAAGCAGGCTCCTTGCTGAGCAAGGAGCCCGATGTGGGACTCGATCCCAGGACGCTGGATCATGACCTGAGCCGAAGGCAGCCGCTTAACCAACTGAGCCACCCAGGCGTCCCGAAAGCTTGCTTTAATGTAAGTCTTCAACAGTTGAGATGAGGTTTATTAATTATAATGCTCATACTTTCAGCATTTGGTTAAGAAGTTTTCTGTTTTTGTTATTTTATTACTGAGTTTGGACTAAATCTAGTTTCCGGTTGATTGTTCTCAAATCCCTTCTGGGAGAGCAGCGTAGGTGAGGAAGGCGCTGTTGTTTGTGACTAGTTTTGTGGCATACCCCGACTGTGTAACAGTGGAGGCTGGTCTCCTGGCTTCCTGGGATGGAGAGACTCTGTGGCTTTGAGCAGGCAGTTGTTTCTGGGAGCTGGAATAGTTTCTCCCTGTGGGAGTATTGCTGTTACTATTTGATTTACTGTCTGAAGGAGAGAAAACTCTGACCAGATCTCTTCTCTTGGAAGGTAACTGAAAATTCTACTGGGTTTACCACCAACTAGGGCCACACAAAACAAATCCCTCCTGACAGCCCTTCCGGAGAAAACTAGTTATTATCAGCACTGCCTGCTGCCTTCCCCCAAGGTCTTTTCTTCTCTGGCAAAATTCTCCACATTCTTTAATCATTCCTCATATGGTGTGTTTTGAGTCTCTGCAACAGAATCCTCCCTTGTTCTGGGTTTTCATAAACTCCTCTTGGCGGGCAGCATTTTAGGAGAGCAAGATGGCTGCTGCAGCCCAGGACACGGTAGTAGCTTTCCTGGTGCCTGCTCTTAATCAGCTGGGGAGGGGGGAGACTGAGTGGCCGCAGGCTTCTCTCTCACTTTAGAGCACTATCTGAAGTTGACTGTGTTTTTATTGCTCCTAACTGGCAGGTCATGCTTGCTTTGCCTTCCAGATGGGTACTTCTTTTAGCCCTCAAGCTTCTTGACGTGGGATTTCCTTATTTCATTAGCTAGATAAAGAATAAAGAAAAGCCCAGGGGCGCCTGGCTGGCCCAGTTGGTGGAGCATGTGACTCTTGATGTCGGGGTTGTGGGTTGAGCCCCACGTTAGGTGTAGAGATTTCTTAAAAATAGAAAAGGCCAGTGGTGTCTTCAAAGTTACTTTGTCCTTATGTACCTAACTCCATGAGATTTTTTTTTAAGATTTTATTTATTTATTTGACAGATGGAGATCACAGAGAAGCAGGCAGAGAGAGAGGAGGAAGCAGGCTCCCTGCTGAGCAGAGAGCCCGATGCGGGGCTCGATCCCAGGACCCTGGGATCGTGACCTGAGCCGAAGGCAGAGGCTTTAACCCACTGAGCCACCCAGGCGCCCCATAACTCCATGAGATTTTAAAACGTACTAGATACTTGTTAATATCTCACAGTTAAAAGGCACAGGCCCTTTTCTCATTTAAATTTTTATTGAGCTAACTATAGATTCACATGCAGTTGTCAAAAAATAATATAGAGCTATCCCTTTTATTCTTTGCCCAGTTTCTCCCAGTAGTAACATTTTACAAAACTATAGTAGGATATCATAATCAGGATATTGATTAATACAATCCACTGATCTTACTCTGATTTCTAGTTTTACTTGTACTCGATTATATATATTTATGTATATGTCTATGTGTTAAGTTGTATACAATTTTATTACCTATTTAGGGCATAGATATCTTTAAATTAAAAGCTTCATAAAAATACCTTCTTGGGGCACCTGGGTGGCTCAGTCATTAAGCATCTGACTTTGACTCAGGTCATGCTCTCTGAGTCCTGGGATCAAGCCCCATCTCGGGCTCCAGGCTCTGCATTCAGTGGGGAGTCCGCTTGTCCCTCTCCCTCTGCTTCTCCCCTCCACTCACGCAGGTGTGCGCTCTCCCTCTCTCAAATAAATAGATAAAATCTTTAAAAAAATATGTCATCTTGAGGCACTTGGGTGGCTCAGTTGGTTAAGTGTCTGCCTTCGGCTCAGGTCATGATTCCAGGGTCCTGGGGTTGAGCCCCACGTCAGGCCCCTTGCTCGGCGGGGAACCTTCTCTCTCTCCCTCTGCTGCTGCTCCCCTGCTTGTGCTCTCTCTTGTCAAATAAATACATTTAAAAAAAAAACTTAAATAAAAAAAGAAAATAAAAACTATATCATCTTCTTTCTTTTCTATCATCTGACTCAAATTCTCAAATTTTCTGCTCGGGAGAGGCTGTTCCCCATCCTGTCAGTATAGTGGAATCTTAAGTACAAATGAAATTTTTAATAGTAAAAGTAACATAATTCCATCAGATCTAAAATTATCCTATTATAGGGGCGCCTCAGTTGTTAAGCGTCTGCCTTCAGCTCAGGTCATGATCCCAGGATCTGAGATCAAGCCCCACATCGGGCTCCCTGCTCAGCGGGAAGCCAGCTTCTCCCTCTCCCACTCCCCCTGCTTGTGTTCCTGCTTTCCCTGTCTCTCTCTGTGTCAAATAAATAAATAAAATCCTTAAAAATAGATAAATAAATTTTATAAAATTTTCCTATTATATACTTGGCAGTATCTATTCCAGCAATTTGTTAGTGACAGAATGAATCTAAGTGCTTAAAACAACCAGCCTGTCAGGCATCGTTTACTTTTTTTTTTTTTTTAATTTATTTATTTGTCAGAGAGAGAGGGAGAGAGAGCGAGCGAGCACAGGCAGACAGAGTGGCAGGCAGAGGCAGAGGGAGAAGCAGGCTCCCTGCCGAGCAAGGAGCCGGATTGTGGGACTCAATCCCAGGACGCTGGGATCATGACCTGAGCCACCCAGGCGTCCCTCGTTTACTTATTATTAAAGGGAGGGCAGTTCTTAGATGACAAGCTGGAATCCCCTCAAGAGACTTAGTGACTCGTATTTCTTTTCCTCCTCCTCATCAGAATTCACAGGCTACTTAGGGTCAAGCACCATACCTTTTTGGTCACAAAAGTACAAGAAATCAGAATGACTACATCAATTTAAAAAAGAGGAACAATTTTATTGAATACTCCCTTCAAGCCATGCTGCCAAAAAAAGAGGGAATTCTCCCCAGACAGAATTTTATTTAGATCCATAATTTAGGATTAAGGTAGATTTAAGGGCAAACAGTATTTCTTTACTTGGAAGGGTTCACCCCTGTTCATCCATGAACCTCAGAGTTTCTTAGCTATTTGGGAAGGAATTGTGAATTGAAATTGTTATTCACATAATATCACGTGTGCTATTTTTTAAATTGGTCTGTTAGGTAAAATGTGAATTTCAAAGTTTAGAAGAAGGTGAGAGCTTATTTTCACATAGGTTGAATAAGGAGGACAGCTTGAGCAAATGAGAAATGCTGTTATGAGAGTCCTAAATTTTTCATTTATAATTAATGTTATTTCAGTTGCAGTATCCAGTTTATTGGGACCATCTCGAATTCTGTGACGGATTCAGAAAACTTTTAGACCATTTACAACTGGATAAAGTGAGTCCCCTAAAACTAATTATTTAAATGTAATTTTAATGCAACATTTACATTGTAAAGGGTGGTGGTACCTTTCATTTTTTTAAGTGGTAGTTCTTTTGAGATATAATTCACATACCATATAATTTACTCTTTTAAAGTGTGCGACTAGGATTTGTAATATAGTCACAGATAGATGCAACCATCAACACAGTCAACTTTAGGACATTTTTTTTCACCCCAAAAAGAAACCCCATAGTCATTAGCGGTCACTCCCGACCCTTCCTACCGCCGGCCTTGGCAACTTAATCTACTTTCTGCCTGTGTAAATGTACCCTTTCTGGGTATTTTGTATAAATGGAATCATGCAATATTCATCTTTTCTAGCTGACTTGTTCAACTTAGCATAGTGCCTGCACAGATCATCCTAGTAGTAGCCTGTTATCAGTACTTTGTAGTCCTCTTTATGGTCAAATAATATCCCGTCGTGTAGGTGAACCATATTGCATTTATCCATTTGTCAGTTGAGGCACGTTTGGATTGTTGCATTGCTTGGCTGTTAGAAATTACACTGCTCTGAACATTCGTGTGCAGGTTTTTGTGTGGACATACATTTTCGGTTCTCTCAAGTATGTACCTGGGGTAGAATTATCAAATCATAATTTTCTTAAACTACTAAATAGCTTCATTTTCTAGTGCAACCTATGGGTAATGTTTTTTCTTTTTTTACCTTGTATTTGTGTACACAAATTGTTTTCTTGACGGGATGTGTCTAAATTGTATTTAAATACAATATTTCCTAAATGTTGAACTGCTGTGGTTATTTCGTCTAATGACTAGTGATGACATTATATTCTTTGCTTGGTGATAACTAAAACAACTTTTTTGAGGGGTATTTAGTTCAGGATTGAGGATTTTAGTATTCTTCTTGTATTTGTGTATTTGTTTGCAATTAGGTTCATCTTTTTGGGGCTTCTTTGGGTGGCTTTTTGGCCCAGAAATTTGCTGAATATACACACAAATCTCCCAGAGTCCATTCCCTCATCCTCTGCAATTCCTTCAGTGACACCTCTATCTTCAACCAAACTTGGACTGCAAATAGGTAAGAATGTAAACATCTGGCCAAAATTATGACTTTCGTTCAGTAGAATTTTTTAAAATGTGGACTTTTGGGGTTTTTTTGTTACACTAAGGAGCGGGGCGCAAGGCTTATATCTATTTCCATCTTCTGAAACTACCCTGGCTTTTAAAATTAGAAACAGTCAGGGCACCTGAGTGGTTCAGGTGGTTAAGGGTCAGCCTTCGGCGCAGGTCATTATTCTGGGGTCCTGGGATCAAGCCCCATATGGGGCTCCTGCTCAGCAGGGAACCTGCTTCTCCCTCAGCCTCTCTTTCTGTCTCTCATGAATAAATATATAAAATCTTAGAAAAGAAAAAGAAAGAAGGAAACAATCAGAGGCACCTGGGCGGTGCAGTCATTTGGGCTTCCAGCTCTTGGTTTGGGCACAGGTGGTGATCTCGGGGTTGAGATCAAGCCCCGCATTGGGATCTGGGCTCAGGGTGGTTGTGTGCTTAAGATTCTTTCTCTTTCTGCCCCTCCCACTTGTTCTCTTTCTCTCTCTCAAATAAAGAGATAAATAGATAAATCTTTAAAAAAAATTTTTTGATAAGTAAAATTAGAAACAATCACCTTTGCAAAAAAAAAAAGACTGGAATGAACTCTGAATTCAGTTATTTCTCTTATTCTGAATTATTGTTTAGCCTTGTTCAATGTACATTCATGTGCTCATACAGTATTAGTTATACAGAGCCTGTAGAACTAATACACTGGTCTGCTTGTTCCACTTACTATTTTGCTGTTTATTGACTGACACAGTTTCTTGAGGCATGTGGCTTCCCCCTATTCTTCATCATGTTCTACTGTAAATCTTTGTACAAATCACTTTTTTTCCTTGCATTTCTGGGTTATTTCCTTGAGATGTGTTTCCAGAAATAGAGGGAATAGAACATTTAGTCTGTCAGCAGACATTTTGCACATCATGACACATTAACAGTAGTCAGCTTCCAGAACAATGGGAATGGTGGAATGCTTTGTGGGGCATCCAGTGGGGGGCTTGTTTCCTTTGAGCCATTCCTTCATTGAAGATACCATTTCAAGCAGTTTGATCAGTATGTAATAGTCACCTTGAAGCTGACTTAATGTGGTTTCTTTCATTGCTAGTGAGGCTAGGCTCTACCCTTTAAAAAATAAATAAATAAATAAAAGAAAAAAAGGCCCAGTGAATATACATACCTGTATGAGCAGGTTGATTTTCCCCAAATGCTATAGGTAAACATTGTTTTCATGATTTTCACATCTCTTTAAAATTGAAGGGGCAGCTGGCTGGCTCAGTTGGTAAAACATGCGATTCTGGATTTCTGGGTCCTGGGTTTGAGCTTACTTAAAAAAAAAAAAATTGTACTCTGGTCTTTTTAAAAACTTTTCCTGATGTTATCTCAGTAGTTTGCTGAGCAATTGTGCAACAATACATTAGCTACAAAGAGTTCACGTCCAGACAAGGCACTAAAGTTCATTGATTATTTTTGATGATTTTAATGTTGTTTTAATTGTCAGAAGCCAAGACTGCCCCTACTTTGTTTTCTTTTTGTTTTTGTTTTTTTCATTGTTTATGCACCACACCCAATGCTCCATGCAATCCATTCCCTCCTTAATACCTACCACCAGGCTCACCCATCCCCCCTGCCCCCTCCCTTCCAAAACCCTCAGTTTGTTTCTCAGAGTCCACAGTCTCTCTTGGTGGTCTCGCCCTCCGATTTCCCCCAATTCATTTTTCCTTTCCTTCTCCTACATAAGTTGGGTACTCATGCTTTCCGATGGAGGCATAATATTCCATTGTATATATGAACCATATCTTCTTTATCCAGTCATCTGTTGAAGGGCATCTTGGCTCTTTCCACAGTTTGGCGACTGTGACCATTGCTGCTATGAACGTTGGGGTACAGATGGCCCTTCTTTTCACCACATCTGTGTCTTTGGTGTAAATACCCGGTAGTGCAATTGCAGGGTCATAGGGCAGCTCTGTTTTTAATTTCTTAAGGAATCTCCACACTGTTTTCCAAAGTGGCTGCCCCTACTTTGTGTTCCTGCATGTAAGCTATATTTTCTCAGGTATCTGAGTGTTTGCTACATGCCACACATTGAGGCTACAGGGGCAGGCAAAGCCAACAGGATCTGCCCCTCACAGAGGGTACCTAGGCAGCATCGCCTTGAGAAGATATGGAAGGGGTAGGAAACGGGATGGAGAAAGGTAATGAAAGATAGCCAGCTGTGCTTGTTGAGGGAAGCTCAGCTAACTTCCAACAAGCCATTCCATGGAGAGAACACACGTCAGAACGCAGTCTGCTCCTTTTATAAGTCATTTTCAGGATAGGTTTAGAGAAAGTAGTATTTGCCCTAGACAATGGCTCTCAGCATTTGTAATTAATGGAATAAATACCAACTAAAAATCACATATAGAAATTCGTAGATTGAATTGCTTTGAATTAGTCCAGTTGAATGCTAGTAGCAAACTTTGGGAGGTACAATAACTCTTTCATTTTGCTATTTTGAAATATCAGTCATTCAAAAGGTGATAGAAACCTGAAGGTTGGGACGCCTGGGTGGCTCAGTTGGTTGAGCGGCTGCCTTCGGCTCGGGTCATGATCCCGGCGTCCTGGGATCAAGTCCCACATCAGGCTTCTTGATAGGCGGGGAGCCTGCTTCTCCTTCTGCCTCTGCCTGCCACTCTGTCTGCCTTGTGCTCGCTCGCTCTCTCTCCCTCTCTCTCTCTGAAAAATAAATTTAAAAAAAAATTTTTTTAAGAAACCTGAAGGTTGAGATCTTAAGGTTTCAGTTTTCTTTTTTTTTTTCTTAAGATTTATTTACTTATTTCAGAGGGTGGGGAGGGTGGAGGGAGAGAGAGAATCTCCAGCAGGCTTCCTGCTGAGCACAGAGCCCAAGGCAGGGCTTAACTCTCATGACCCTGAGATTCTGACCTGAGCCAAAATCAAGAGCCCGCCACTTAACTGACTGAGCACACAGGTGCCCCAAGTTCTCAGTTTTCTAAAGGAAATAGTTTAGCCATTAGAAATAAAGCCAATTAGTCTACGGCCATACCACCCTGAACGCGCCCGATCTCGTCTGATCTCGGAAGCTAAGCAGGGTCGGGCCTGGTTAGTACTTGGATGGGAGAAATAAAGCCAATTAGTTAAAACAAAATCTCAGAATTATCAAAATGTCTACCTTGGTAAAGGTATTTGAAATACTGCTTATAATTATTCTAAATCCTCAAATAAAACTTTGATCATATTAAGCCATAACTCTTTGGGAGCTTGGGAAAATATATGTAAAAACAGGATGCTTCAAAAGCAGCTGTTTGAAAGAAGAGACCAGCTCTTTTTATCTTTAGATCCTAAGTACCTAGCTAATACAAAGCTACAGTAGTGAATGGAATATTTGCTATTTTTGTGTAGTCTTGCGGATTTAAATTATCAGGTCTTTGTTTTACAGCTTTTGGCTGATGCCATCATTTATGCTCAAAAAAATCGTTCTTGGAAACTTTTCATCTGGCCCAGTGGACCCTATGATGGCTGATGCTATTGATTTTATGGTGGACAGGGTAAGGATCATGGCATTAGAAGGGGGCCACCTTGTGCTAGGAATTTTCATGTCTCTTTGGTTCCTGATGATCTGTCTGTCTCATTGAGTATATATTAGAGATGTTTGTTAAGCAGTCTTCCATATTTACTTTAGTACATCAACAGATATTACTGCTGGTACGTAATCAGGATCATTTGAGGGGAGCTTTTAAAAATACAGATTCTGGGGGCACCTGGCTGGCTCAGCTGGTAGAACATGTGGCTCTTGATCTCGGGGTTAGCACGGAGCCTACTTAAAAAAGAAAAAAAGGAAATACAGACTCCAAAGCCTCGCCAGCCCATTGAACTGGAATCCCTGGGCATTGGGTCAGAGAATTTGTATTTTTACTCTACTCCCCCTCCTTCTCCTCCCCGAGGGGAGTCTGGAGTAGCGAGTCTACACACTTACAGTTAAGGGGCTACGGGGCTAGATGATTTTCCTGAGGTCTCTTCCAACTCCAAAATCTCTTAAAAATGTTGATCTGTCAGTGTGGGGCTTTAGGAAGTGGCTTGCTGCCCACAGGCACCTGATTGAAAAGGCAGTTCAGGTTGAAGGTTACTGAATGCCTAGAACAGCGCCACCAGCTGGGAGGCCCAGTGCAGGTCTCCCGGGTACATCTTATTTCCTCGATGAGGACCTGGCCCACCACGAGTGATGCCACCTTTCTAAGCACAGATATCAGCTGTGGATTTAATGTAAACGTGAGGCACAAAATTAATCCAAACACTTTGCCTGTGTTTCTTCCTGCAGCTGGAAAGTTTGGGGCAGAGTGAACTGGCTTCAAGACTTACCCTGAATTGTCAAAATTCTTACGTGGAACCTCATAAGATTCGGGACATCCCTGTGACCATTATGGATGTAAGCTTCCTTTTAAGTAAAATAGATGCTTTACCTTTTTAAATGTATATATCAAGAGCTTCCTCATAATTATTTTATAATTTTTCAGTATGCCTCTTCAAATGCTGCCTTGGATTTTTTTTTTTTTTTTTGACAGCCCTCCCCCAGCTTTTTCAATTCTAAAACAGTCAGTTTATTGCTTATCCTATATTTTCCCTGGGAGGAATAACACCCTTGAAATCAGAATAAACATAAACAGGCATGGTAGTCCTTGCCCATTTTGATGTATTTTTGCTGTTGTCATCTCCAGATATGTGCAGCGAAGAAAAGTTGCCTCACGGGGCAGAGAATCAAGAATTCCATAAAGTCTAATAGGCACAAAAGCTTGCTTCTTATATTTTTTGAGTTGTGGTTGAATACACATAACGAAATTTATAATTTAAACCATGTTTAAGTGTACAGTTCGGTGACATTAAGTACATTTGCAATGTTGTAAAACTCACCACCATCCATTTCCAGAACTTTTCATCATCCCAGACTGAAACTCTGCACCCATTAAACACTAGCTCACCAGTCCCTCTTCCTCCTCCCAGACCCTGGTAACCAATATTACATATTATATGTAATATTACATACTATATGTGTGTATATATATATGTATATATATAATATACTATCTCTATATAATATTATATACTATCTATATAATATTATATACTATCTCTAGTCTGTGTATCTCATGTCAGTGGAATCATATAATATTTGTACTTCTGTGTCCGGCTTACTTCATTTAGCAGAATGTCTTCAAAGTTTATTCCTGTTATAGCATGTGTTAAAGGCTGAATAATCTTCTCTTTTAGTATATACCACATTTTATTTATGCAGTCATCTGTTGATGGGCATTTGGGTTATTCCACCATTTGACTATTATGAATCATGCTGCTCAGAGTATTGGTATACAAATATCTGTTTGAGTGCCTACTTTCACTTCTCTTAGGTCTTTACCTAGAAGTAAAATTGCTGAGCCATATGGTGATTCTGTGTTTAACTTTTTGAGGAACCATGATACCATCTTCCACAGCAGCTGTACCATTTTACATTCCCACCAGCAACGCACAAGGGTTCCAGTGGTTCCATATCCTCCCCACTTGTTATTTCCTGTTTTTTGATAATGGCCATGCTAATAGATGCAAAGTGGTATTCCACTGTGGTTTTGGCTTATTTTTTTTAAATCATGTAACTTGCATACCATGTAACTTTGCCTCATAAATGGATGTATTGCTAAAATCACCATATTTTTTTTTAAGATTTTATTTATTTGTCAGAGAGAGTGAGCACAGGCAGACAGAGTGGCAGGCAGAGGCAGAGGGAGAAGCAGACTCCCCGCCGAGCAAGGAGCCCGACGTGGGACTCTATCCCAGGACACTGGGATCACGACCCAAGCCGAAGGCAGCCGCTCAACCAACTGAGCCACCCAGGCATCCCATTTTTTTTTCTAAAGATTTCATTTATTTATTTACAGACAGAGATCACAAGTAGGCAGAGAGGCAGGCAGAGAGAGCGGGGGGCGGGGGGGAAGCAGGCTTCCTGCTGAGCAGAGAGCCTGATATGGGGCTCAATCTCAGGACCCCGAGATCATGACCCGAGCCGAAGGCAGAGGCTTTTACCCACTGAGCCACCCAGGCGCCCCAAAATCACCATATATTTAAGAATTGATTTTTGGAAAAGAAATTAAAAAAATAAAAAGAATTGATTTTTGTCAGGAAATTAGCCATTACAAGCATATAAATAATAACTTCTCATTCTCAACTGGAATCTCTACATTCTGACATTTGCCATGACACAGAACAAGGTTTTCAGTACTCTTGGTAAAATATTTGGTCCTCAGTACATTTGCACTGCTTGCCCATCTTTCCACGCTGAGCTCACCACTTGGGTACATGGTCACTGAAAACGGTGTATAAGCTTCAGCACATTGGAGATGCTTTTTATGTGTGCTTCATTTAAAAAATTACTTTTTGAAAGCTTGTTTGCATGTATGTAAACATAAGTTTATGTGGCATTAAAAGATGTCTAGAATCATATACTTCAAACTGCTAACAATGGCTCCCCCAGGAAAAGATCTGGACTTTTTCTTATACTCTTAAAAAATTTTTTTGGGGACGCCTGGGTGGCTCAGTTGGTTGGACGACTGCCTTTGGCTCAGGTCATGATCCCGGAGTTCCGGGATCAAGTCCCGCATCGGGCTCCCAGCTCCACGGGGAGTCTGCTTCTCCCTCTGACCTTCTCCTCAGCTCATGCTCTCTCTCAAATAAATAAATAAATCTTTAAAAAAAAAAAAATTTTTTTTTTGGATTTTTTTTTTTTTCACTGAGCATATACTAATTATGTAACTGTTTTTAGGTAATAAAGTAAAAGTTCTTTGGGGATTTTAGTGATCTTTTTGAAATTAATTGGCTTTCACTATTAATATTCTTTTAGTTTAGTCAGCTGTGTTTGAGGAGAAAAAATTTATGACAGGGGGGTGCCTTGGTGGTTCAGTGGGTTAAGCCTCTGCCTTCGGCTCAGGTCATGATCTCAGGGTCCTGGGATCGAGCCCCGCATCGGGCTCTCTGCTCAGCGGAGAGCCTTTTCTCCCTCTCTCTCTGCCTGCCTCTCTGTCTACTTGTGATCCCTCTCTCTGTCAAATAAATAAATAAAATCTTTTAAAAAAAATTTATGACAGAATTTTCCCCCAGTGAATGCAAGAGACATTTGACAACAGAATCTATAGCTTATGTTGGAGTTAGAAGTCACCAGGAATGAGTAGGAGATGGCCCAGGCTGGCCAGGGGTTCAGCAGTGTCTCTTCACAAGCAAGAAATGCTTTGGGAGGCACGTTCCACAATGTGCAAAGAACATATTACAATACTGGTAAGCTTCAGCTTTGTGGGTTTGGTTTTTTTTTTGTTTTGTTTTTAAGGTATTTGACCAGAGTGCACTTTCAACCGAGGCTAAAGAAGAAATGTACAAACTGTATCCTAATGCCCGGAGGGCTCACCTTAAAACAGGAGGCAATTTCCCATACCTGTGCAGAAGTGCAGAGGTGAATCTTTACGTACAGGTAAGTCCCAGCTTGGAAGCCAGAGCACTTTGAACGCAAAGTGTATAGTTTGAAACATAAAGCTATTTTTCTTTTCTTTTCTTTTCTTTCTTTCTTTTTGATGGTAGAATAAGAGAACTACAGAGTTCTCTATAGGAATGAGGCATTCACTTGAAAAAGGTGGTTTACATTAATGATTTATAGCAGAATTCAGCCGGGTATATTAGAGACAGTTGTGTGACTCTGCCTACCATCTCTTTTCTAAGAAGAGCAGGCCCACATCCACACATACCGAAGTAGCCACGTCCTGTGATGTGACCTTGCCTCCTGAATACAGTGAATTCAGTCAGAGCAGAACACCTTCATGAAGCAGCTTTCTGATCCATTTCTGATGCATTAAAAAAAAAAATACACACAGGGAAGGGCGCTTGGCTGGCTCAGTCAGAAGAGCATGTGACTCCTGCTCTCGGGGTTGTGAATTCAAGCCCCGTGTGGAGTGTAGAGATTACTTAAATAAATAAAACTTAAAAAAAAAAAAAAAACGCGCGTGCACACACACACGCAAAAGCTAACAAAAACTGCCCCTTCACCCTCTACCCAAATGGGCTTAATTAAAATAGTGAGAAATTTTTGCTTTGCTAGTTTGGCGAGAAGTATCAAGAGCTTCAAAACCCAGTCACGTCTTTTAGTCCTATCATCTGCTTGTGGCAGTGGATCCTAAGGAGAGGATCAAAATTCAAAATTTTGATTCAGAATTTCAAAAACACTTGAGACAGTCATCACGGTCTTACTCAGAACAGCAGAGGATGGGAAGGACCTGAGTCGCAGCAGCAAAGCAGGAGGGTAAACGCCTACTCACAGAGCAGCTCACCACCGTTGAAAATGCTGATGCAGAGTTTATAGGCGCGTGGAGAGACTTGTCACACAGGAAATAGGGAACAAAGATCCCACATTGGGGTTTTTTCAAAATACTTCTTTGACTTTCCTGTGTTTTCTAGCTTTTCTGTAATCGGTATGTGTTCCTCTGTAATTTTATTTTTTTTTAAGATTCTTTTTTTTTTATTTGACAGAGAGAGAGATCACAAGTAGGCAGAGAGGCAGGCAGAGAGAGAGGGGGAAGCAGGCTCCCCACTGAGCAGAGAGCCGGATGTGGGGCTCGATCCCAGGACCCTGAGATCATGACCCGAGCCGAAGGCAGAGGCCTAACCCACTGAGCCACCCAGTCGCCCCTGTTCCGCTGTCATTTAGAAGTATAAAACATTTCTGTACTGTCGTGGCATTGAAAATAACGATCCTGTGTTTCCATAGATCCATTTGCTGCAATTCCACGGAACCAAATACGCGGCCATTGACCCGTCGATGGTCAGCGCCGAGGAACTGGAGGTGCAGAAAGGCAGCCTTAGCCTCAGTCAAGAGGAGCAGTAGCTGCGGCGTCGCCTATTGATGACTAGTGGTCCAGAGAGTTCTTGTACAGTCAGCGGTGTGAGTGCCCGCTGGGCGGCCTCCCCATTCCGTGGTCGGGTTCGCCAGTGATCACTGTGTTTGGAAGTAGGACTGTTTGTCATCTTTGTGACAGGCGGCAGCTCTTCTGAGCCAGTGTAACTCTTCCCCCTTCGGTTTTTTTTAGCTTTTGAATTTGAGGAAGTACTTTTGAAGACTCCCATTTTAAGAATTGTGAAAATTTTGCTACCAAAAGTCTTCTCACCACCGTGTTCTTAAGGGAATGTTAATTTCTGAGGTTTGGGATTTTGTGAGGGTTTTTCTTTTTCCTTTTCCTTTCTTTCCTCCTCTCTTTCTTTTTATGTTATTTGCCGTAAACGCTGCACATCCAGATTGTGTATTGGAAGGACATTGGTTATTTTTATGCTTTCTTGGTCATAACCATTATCACAAGTGCCAAGGCTCTCTGTCACCCTACCGTTTGCTCTCCTGCAAAATCAACTACTTCTAATTTCCAGTTAAGCAGATCATTTTCAGTTTTATCTGTTGTCTTTCTAGCCATTACAGTCATTTGGAATAAAAATTCAATTTCAGTGAGTGGCTTTGGTGATTACTGTAGCTGCCCAACTGGGCTACATAGACCTAGGACTTTCTGAGAAGCAGGCCATGGTGTCATTGACCAGTACTTTGTGACATTAGGTAAGTTACTTAATCTCACTAAAGTGCAGTTTGCTCCTTGTCAAATAATGGTAGCCCTTATTTATTGAGCTGTTAGTATGTGCCAGGTACTTTTCATAGGTTCTTGTCTCCCCCTCAGTGGGAATGTCTCTTAAATCTCTTATAGAATGTAAATTCCCTTTTTTTTTTTTCTTGCCATTACTCTGTAGAAGAAACAGGTTCATTTGCTCTATAGAATTCCCCACGGCGTGGATTTTGCTGATTGCAGCCTCACGGTGTCCTTTAACTTGTTTCTTTGTCCCTGGTATTTGCCCTAAACTGGCAGTTACATTTAGAGGATCATTCAGGTTCAGATTCAGTCTTCTGGGCAGGAACACTGTGTAGGCAGAGCTGTGAGTTTCCCATGGTGTCACCTCGGAAGGCACCTAACCTGGTTGTCCTGAGTTGTGGTGAAGATGACTGGGCGAGGTCAGTCAGCTCCAGTCCCTGGGGAATCCCACCGCTGGTTCGGCTGCCAGTCCTGGTCCCTGCTGAGACGTCCTGTGCTATCAGAGGGCACAGAGCAGTGACAATAACTCTCATTTTTGCCTTTCCGTTTATTAACTAGAGTTCTCAATTTTGTTTTTTTAAATCTTACCCTCATCAACTATTTGGTTTCTCTGAGGTATAATTTAGACCAAAAAATCAGCATCAGTGCTGCTTTCCCTTTAAGTTTTCAGAACATCGAGTTAGC
Organism: Mellivora capensis; assembly: GCA_004024625.1. NCBI lineage: Eukaryota > Metazoa > Chordata > Mammalia > Carnivora > Mustelidae > Mellivora > Mellivora capensis. Next base: position 45,546 of record PISX010011742.1, read on the forward strand.
CATACTATTTCTGATTTCATCTCTACCACCACCCTGATTAAACTGATATTACAGGTGAGATCATGGGGACTGGGAGCGGCCAAGACGAGAAGGGCAGAGCTGAGATACCAGCTTGGGTCTGACTATCCCTAAAAGCGGTGATCTTTCCACATAGTGTCTGCTCTGACTGCCCTGTGACTTGAGAACAGTCAGGAGTTATGGAAACATCTGGAAGCCATGAAGGTAGAGCTTAATGTTTTTAACTGTTAGCATTTGAGGCTACTTCTCAGTCAATAGGGAGCTGTGGGCAGGGCCAGGCTGCACGTGGTCAGCAGCCCTTTCCTCATCTGGCACAGCAGTGAACTGTGGGACTGCCCTCTGCTTTCCGTTTGAATTCTCCCTGTGTGAGCCACTTCCCCCGGACAGCTTTAACTACTCCATGGCTCGATGCCCTGATGACTGCCATTTCCAGCCCCGACTGATCTGAGCTGCCCTTGAATGCCTAACAGGCCTATCAGGCCAGACTTCTACAGGCACACCCATGTCCCCACTGCCCAGACCTGCCCTTTCTCTCCTAAACCATCATCTCCATTCCCAGTATCGCTGGTCCTCAGGTTCCCCAGCTAGAAACTCCGCCATCTTGGACCCCACCCGTATCCCCATATCTCAGGCTGAAGCAGATACCGAGATGAAGCTTTGGGAGCAAGGTGGTTATTTAGGATCAAAAGAAAGTTGTGGCAGGAAGCAGGTTGGGCACAGAAGAAGCTGAGCTATAACACAGGCCTGACCAAGCCCCAGTGGACTGTGTAGGGGTCTCTGGAGCCAGGAGTCCCCATTGAAATAGTCTCTTCAAAGGCTGAAAGAGCGGGGGCCCTCCTGCCCCTCCATGCTCATCTCTCCTCCTCCTTCCATGCTTCCTGTGTCCCAGCCACACCACTGCCCAAATAGATACATCTCCTTACCACTGTACCATTGCACAGACTGTACGTCTTGCTTGGAATGTGCTTTCCCCATTTCTGTCTTCTTTGTGAGCTTCTCGGGCCTTCCTCCCCTTCCTCTTTACCTTTCCCAAGGAAGAACAAATCCTGGGACGCCTGGGTGGCTCAGTTGGTTGAGCGGCTGCCTTCGGCTCAGGTCATGATCCCAGCATCCTGGGATTGAGTCCCACATCGGGCGGGAAGCCTGCTTCTCCCTCTGCCTCTGCCTGCCACTCTGCCTGTGCTCTCTCTCCCTTTCTGACAAATAAATTTTTTAAAAAATTATTCAAGAACAAATCCTGTCGTTCTCTGGACACACCCGTCATCACACCAACCACACGATGGTACCTCATTGGTGTCCCAGGTCCCCCCCCCACACCCCCGCTGCACATCACAAGCTTCCAAAGGGCAGGAACTGTGGCTACTCCGCTCTGCATCCTGGCTCCCAGCAAATTGTCTGGCACAGAAGACACTCAGTAAATATTGACCGGCGGTGGTGAGTTGAGTGGTGTGGTTACACAGAACCAATCCACAACAGCTTGTCTGACTTGAAATTTTGCCATACGTCTCCCAAACGAAAGAAACAGATCTTGAATGTGAAAGATGAATTTCAACATTTCAATTTTATTTAAGAACTTGTTTTGTCTCAAAAAAAATACAAAATTCAGGGGTGCCTGGGCGGCTCAGAGGGTTAAGCCTCTGCCTTCGGCTCAGGTCATGGTCTCAAGGTCCTGGGATCGAGCCCCGAATCAGGCTCCCTCCTCGGAGGGAGGCCTGCTTCCCCCCTCTCTCTGCCTGCCTCTCTGCCTATTTGTGATCTCTGTCAAGTAAATAAATAAAATCTTTAAAAAAAAAAATACAAAATTCATTTTGCAGAATTCATCCACATAAATGGTTTAAGTCCCATGTGGTACAAAATACATTTCCTAAATGGAATGAATGGAAGAGAAGGTTCTTCCACCTCGACAAAGTACATGCAGGGGGCACCTGGGTGGCTCAGTCAGTTGCACCTCCGACTCTTGATCTCAGCCCAGATCTTGATCTCAGGGTCATGAGTTCAAGCCCCACTGTGGGCGTAGAGCCTACTTAAGAAAATGAAAAACAAAAAAACAAAACCACAACATATGCAGAGGAAGGGCACGGAAGTCTGTGTGCTGCACGGGGGGCGGAGGGGGTGGTCTGAATCTGGCTGCGAATGTTGAAGCCTCAGGCCTACAGGTTACTGCATGTGAAACAGGTTGGTTTCAAAGCCGCCTTTTCTTGCTTTTCATAAGTTCTAGGTGGTTTTTTAAAAATTATTAATAAAAACAGTTAAAAAAAAAAACTCTGAGCAGAAAGCACAGAGTTCCCATGCACCCCTCTGCACAGCACAGTTTCTGCTACATTTTTTCGCGTTTGTGTTAGTATAGTGTTTGCAGGTTTATCCGTAGGATAAATTCCTCCTGCTGGGATTGCTGGGTCAGAGGGCAAATGCATTTGTCATTTGGGCAGATAGAATGGCAGCTGCCTTTCAGAGGACTGTAGTACTGGGAGTTCCCACTGGCGCTGTGTGACGGCTGAAGCCCCTGTCAGCTCTAACAGCTTTTATCCAGCTTTATCCTCCCAGGACTCGGGCCCAGGGGGTAGATCTGTGGGGAGTTTTTCTAAGACGTGGGCTCCTAAACGGACCACAGCGAGCTGTGCCACATGTGAGAGCGCGCCAATTAGAAAGCGCTTGGAGGCAGAACTTCCAAGCTATTGCCCTGCACAGATAATTCCCCACACCTGTGAAATCCCGGGGAGGCTTCCTGAGTCGCATCCTTGGGGTGCCCCACTCTCACCAGTGCGGCCGAGCCACAGGGCAGCCTGTGCTGGCCTGGCACCCGAGAGCAAAGCTCCAGATCAGCTGGGCCGCCCGGTATGCTTGCCCCTTGCCACAGAGACCTATTTAAATTTCTGTTCATTAAAATTAAACTACATATTCGGTTCCTCAGGCCCACTAGCCACACTTCAAGTACCCAGCAACCACAGCAGCACCCTGGCTGGCTAGGAGTAAACATTGAATAGCCCAGATCTGGAACATTCCTGTCACCCCAGAAAGTTCTGTTAGACCCTGCTTCTCCGGAGAGGTGACCCTCTAGATAGGGCTAGTAAAACTAAAACAACAACTTAATGTAAGGCGTGTTCCTGGACTGGATCCTGGTCCAGAAAAAGACATGAACGGCTCAACTGACAAAATGGGAATCAAGTCTGAGGAGGAGTTAAGAGTGTGGTATCAGTGTTCACTTTCTGGCTTTGAAAATTATGCTGTAATTAAGATGTTAATATTTGGGGAAGCTGCATTGTGAAGTGTTTTCAGAAATTCTTTGTACTGGTTCTGCAGTGTTTTTTGTTAGGTCCGAAAGGATTTCAAAATAAAAATTTTAAATTAAAAAAAAACCTCTAAAACAGAAAAAAAGAGCATGTGCCTCCTGGAACACGATTGGGGACAGAAACAGAGCTGTGGAGTAAGCGTGCTGTTCATGAAAAGCCAGTGAATGAGCGAAGGGCGATCCATTTTGTAAGTGACGGTTGGAGAGACAAGAATTCGGGGTTTGGCCCCCGACCTCAACAGCTGGACTAGCTGCTTTATCCATCCGGGGCCTCAGTGTCCTCTCCGAAAAGATGCCCCTTGCATCTCAGGAGACTGCTGTGAGGCTCCAAGAGCTATAAAGGACCATACCTGTGTGAAGGGATTACCTGCAGAACCCAAGCCGGCCCCGGACCAGCCCTCGTGAAAGATTATAAGCCGCGCCCGCTGCTCCTGCTCGGCTGACGGTTCAGTACAAGCAGCTGGAGGTCTGTTAACAGTGATTTTTTTTTTTTTAAGCCCTAGTGGTGGCCCTCTTCTGTTCAGTGGCTCCCATTCTGAGGCCCCATGCCCCTGAGAGTCTGGCCCCTCTGGTTACATGGCCGTGCACCTGCTGGGGGCCCCCCGGGTCAGCATTTGCTTTCTTCCTGATGCTTTCTGCAAGAGAGAGGAATCCTATTGCTTCATGTTGCCTACGCTCTGCCTCACAGGGCTGGTTTTATGTTTTAATTGTCTGCCGGTGTTTGTGCTAAAAGCAGCTAGATAAGAACATTTTGGAAAAAGAAAAAGGCGTCCCTAACTCCTCTCCCCTCCCCCCGACACCCCGGGCCATGATTGTTTTTCCACCTTGCCCACAGCTGCTGTGAGTTACCCACCACACAGGGGGCTCTCCTTTCTTCTCTCTAGGACATGCCAGCCCTGTTTTCACTGTTACTGCCTGACAAACAGCCTTCATTACTACTGCCGACTGCCTGATACCCCGTCCTGGAGTTGCCCCATAGCGCACCACGCCAGCGGCCATTACGGCATTCACAGCTCCTGCATTGTGAGCTGATTTTGGTTTTAGTACTGAACATTCTATCTTGCTTGCCGGATAGTTCCACAGGGTGCTCAGAATCTCAAACCAGGCATGTAGAATGGACAGGCTCCAAAGGTTGTGATGGTCTCAGAAATTTTATTTATGTCACCGGATCGAACGGTTGGAACTCCTAGTAAGCCAGTTCTGGCCCATAGGTCTTACTGTTTGTGAAAGAGGTCTGCAGGCTGTTCCAGCCTTATTCCAAATTAGGAAAAAAAAAAAAAAATCAAAGTACAGAGGGCCAGAGAGGAAGAGATGATAGCATCGGTGGCTTTGTGGCTGTGAAGGTTGCAGGCATGATGGGGAGACGGGGGCCTGGGAGGCACTGGTTTGCCCAGGGCTCTGCCTGAATTCCAGTAGACAAGGCTAGGACCAGGAATCGGAAGGTTCAGAGCCAGCACCACTGCACTGTGGTCTGAGCAGACCTCCGGGGACTCTGGCACATTCGGGGGGGGGCAGTGCTGCCCAGAGCTAGGGACACTTACCAGCCAGGTTCCTCCTGCCAGTGGCCACAAGGCCTCGAAACAGCGCTTTGCCAGGGTTCTCACCGGCAGTGGCCCCGCCATGCAGCCAGATGAGTAGCATCCGGTGGCCGTGCTCCTGGTAGCTCTTGGTGCCTGACGACCGTGAGGGAAGAAAGAGAAGGAGCCAACCAAGCCCCCCTTGGCTGCCCTGCACCACCTCTTGCACATGTCAGGTAGGAGAGAGCCAGGCCCTTCTCCAAGCTCCAGTGGAGCTCAGCCCAGAGATGGGGAGAGGAGGGACAGGACAGGCTCAGAGGGGCTGGGGGCGGAGGTTTTGTGTTGAGGACTCTAGAACTTCCCCAGCTGCAGGCTTTCTCCTGAGCGTCCACCACGCATCATATTGGTCTCGCTCTGAAGACAGAATTAGCACTCCTTGTTGTGATCCCGTGACGCACGGAGCTATTCCCTGCTTCCCTGGCTACTCACAGTAACCTGTGCCTTGCCCGCCAGTGGTCCTATTTTACAGATGAGAAAACTGGCTTAGTGCAAGACAGAGGTGGCCGTGTTCTTTCCCCTGCACCAGTGGTTCTCAGCTATAAGCGCTCACTGGAAACTCCCGGGAAGCCTTCCAAAAAATACGGACACCTGGGTGCCATTCCCCACCCACTCACTCCGAGATTCCAACCTACTTGGGTCTGGGCGCAGCCTGAGCAGTGAGCGGTGTTAAGCCTTCCCAGGTAATTCCAATGTATGGCCATGTTTGAAAATAACTGTAATAACTAAAATAACACTCTTCGGTATGGGAGGAGGGGGTGAGCTTTTTACTCCACTCTGTGACTAGGTAGGGCTCCTCTCCCAGCCACTGGGGCCAGGTCAGTCCACTGCGTGCTCGGACTTTCTGGCCCCCTCTGGGCCATCAGCAGGCACTTCCTCATGGTGCTGCCTTTGGCATAGCGGCTTCATTTGGCCCATTTATTCACTATCCCTTGCCCACAGCCCCATTATTTAGGCGTGCTCCTTTATCCTCTCTGAAAGTTCTTATCCCAGTTCTGTTCCCCTAACTGGTGTGCATATTTTTCTGTCCAGTATCTCTCTATGCTAATTATTTGAGCTTTATAACAGGTTGAGTCTGTGTGGATTAGATCCTCTTCACTTTTCCCTTCCCTTCACTATTCCCTCTTCAGGGTGCCTGATGGCTCAGTCGGTTAACAGTCTGCCTTCACCTCAGGTCATGGTCCGGGGTCCTGGAATCGAGTCTCTCTCATCAGGCTCCCTGCTCGGCTGGGAGTCTGTTTCTCCCTTCCCTTCTGTCCCCCAACCCCAGCTCATGCTCTCTCTCCTGTGCTCTCTCATACATGCGCTCTCTCTCTCTCGAGTAAATAAAATCTTTAATCATTCCCTCTTGATTCTTTCAAGAGAACTCTAGAATCTTTTAGTCAAGTTTCAAAAACCTCCTATTTTGATGTGATTAAACCTGAATCAGGGGAGCCTGGGTGGCTTAGTCAGTTAAGCATCCAGCTCTTGGTTATGATCTCGGGGTCATGATCTTGGAGCCATGATCTTTGGGTTGTGGGATTAAGCCCGATGTTGGGCTCCAAGTTCAGTGAGGAATCTGCTTGGGGTTATCTCTCCCTATCCCTCTGCCCCTGCCACTTGTTCTCGCTCTAAAATAGATAAATCTTAAAAAAAAAAAAAATCAGAATTTTAAACTAGTTTGGGAGAAATCGATGTCTACCTGATACTTCTAGCCAGGAATACAGACTGTCATTCCACCTACCCAAGTCTTTTTTATAGTTGAACTAATGTTTATTTTACTCATGCCATTCATATTTCTTTTTAGAAAATATTGCAAATGGAATAGCTTTTCCAAAATACCTCTATATATCCTCCCCACCTATTGATGGTACACAGGAATATCATGGTATCTGTATATTTTATCATATTTAGCCATTTCACTGAATTATTTTGAGTTTTTCAGTTGACTGGACTTCCTGTGCATGATTATAGCATCTGAAGTTAATAAATCTCTCTCTTCCTTTCAATATTTACAGTCCTTATTTCTGTTTCTGTTTTTTGTCCTAGTACCAGAGGCAACTTTTTTTTTTTTTTTTTAACTTGAGAGAGAGACCAAGTGAGCATGACGGGGGGAGGGGCAAAGGGAGATGGAGAAGCAGACTCCCAGCTGAGTGGGGAGCCCAACTAAGGGCTCAATCCCAGATCCCGGGACTCCAGGACCAGGACCTGAGCTGAAGGCAGACACTTAACCAACTGAGCCACCCAGGAGCTCTGGGCCAACATTTCCAAATAGATACTAAATAATGGTGGCAAGATCTGGTCCTCTCCTTTTTATAGGGAGTGCCTTTCGTTTGGTGTGTGAATGATGGATATCAGCTTGCCCTAACTCATGAAGAATGTGAAGTTCACAGGTCAGTGGGGACGGAGACGCAGAGGGCACGGCCTGAGCAAAGGCCTGGAAGGATAGAGAGCCATGTGGGATGTTGGTGATGGCATGTGGCTTATTGTAGTCAGGCTGCGGGTTGTACGGGCAACCCCCCAGAAACACAGAAAACCGAATATCCAATGCCCCCCCCCCACTGGCCCACTGGTCACTCTGGGGTGGGGAGAGGCAGGGCGGTACCTGTCCACTGCTGCTCGATGGCGTGGACATGGGCCTCAGTGAACTCCCAGCAATACGCCAGCTTCTTCCACTCGTGAGGCCGCAGGTCCCTGGAGGCCAGTCGCCACAGCACAGCGGAATTGCTGCCTTTCCTGCCAATGGTCCTGCTTAAAGGTCAAGTTCTTCCCATAGGGATACTTGGGGTCCCTGCGCAAGGGGTGATCCTGTAGAGCAGATCCCAAAAGTGCAGCTGCCATCTGGGGGGTAATCCCTGCCAGGCTCTCCTGTAGGAGTTTGGACGGGGCCCTAGCAGCATCCCAGGGCTGGGGCTTCGTGTGTGCTACTTGGGTTTCTTGCTCTGTGCCTTGCTTTGACTTTGGGAACCCCAGCAGCTCACACTGTTCCTCCGTCCAGAATTCCTTTTCTCACCTGCCTGTCCCTCAACCCCACTGCCACAGTCCAAAGATCACCCACATACCACCTCTTCCGGGAAGCCTTCCCAATTCCTCTCTTTTCTCTGTGTTTTTGCTACACAAGCGTGAGCAGAAAGACTCAGTGGCTGTGGCTAACACCAGTCAAACCAAACCAAGGATCAGGCACTAACTAGGTTTCCTGAATCCCAACAAGTAGTAAAGACGGGGTTACAGAATTCTTTCTGTGCAAAGCAGGTGATAAAATGAGAAGTTACAAAAGAATTATGTAGATAGCCTAAGTTAACCCCACAAAAGCCTAGGTAAGCCCCTCTAAAGGATGTGGGTACAGAGTTCTGGTTCTTAAAAAAGCTCAGGTGGCTTCTGGAGTCTGCAGCTGCAAATCTTATATCCTGGTCAACAGTGGCCAGTGACGAGATGACCGGGGAGACTGGCTGTCACCTGGGGAGGTTCCTCAGCAGGGTTCCCGGCTGCATCTGTGCATGGGATCATCTGGGAGCTTTAAGAACCACTGACTCGGGACACCTGGATGGCTCAGTTGGTTAAGCGGCTGCCTTCGGCTCAGGTCATGATCCCAGCGTCCTGGGATCGAGTCCCACATCGGGCTCCTTGCTCGCCAGGGAGCCTGCTTCTCCCTCTGCCTGACACTCTGTCTGCCTGTGCTTGCACTCTCTCTCTCTCTCTCACAAATAAATAAAATCTTAAAAAAAAAAAAAAAAAAGAACCACTGACTCCTGGGGCACTTGGCTGGCTCATTCTGTGGAACATGCGACTCTTGATCGTGGGGGTATAAGCTTGAACCTCACGTTGGGTGTCGAGATTAATTTTAAAAATAAAATCTAGGGGCGCCTGGTTGGCTCAGTGGGTTAAGACCTCTGCCTTCAGCTCAGGTCGTGGTCCCGGGGTCCTGGGATGGAGCCCTGCATTGGGCTCTCTGCTCCCCAGGGAGCCTGCTTCCCCCTCTCTCTCTGCCTGCCTCTCTGCCTACTAATGATATCTCTCTCTGTTAAATAAATAAAATCTTTAAAAAATAAAAATAAAATCTAATAACAAAACTACGATGCTTGGTTCCCACACCAGTGATTCTGATTGAATTAGCCTGCGGGTGGGAGGGAGATTCGTGATTCTAACTGCCCAGATGCCTTAGCATTGAGAACTTTTCAAGTCTGAGGTGTTAGAATCAAGCACAAAGAGGAATCAGTTCATCAAACCCTTGGTATTAATATTTTGGGGTCACAGGAATAACCTGTTGTATGAAAAGGGGCTGTAATGTTTCTGAGAATCTAGCATGTCCATGAAAGAATATCTTATGATTCTTACTGAAATTTGTTACTGATTTTGAAATAGTGATTTTTATGAGTGGTACAGGAGAAGCTAAGTTTGCAAACAATATGGGAATGTTTAAGATATTTGAGATTCACTCTATAGGTTTAATTTACTGAATTTACTGGGATAATTTAAGAATTTAGGGGGCACCTGGGGTGCCTGGGTGGCTCATTGGGTTAAAGCCTCTACCTTCGGCTCAGGTCATGATCCCAATGTCCCCACATAGGGCTCTCTGCTCAGCAGGGAGCCTGCTTCCCCACCGCCCCCCTCACCACCTGCCTCTCTGCCTACTTGCCTACTTGTGATCTCTGTCTGTCAAATAAATAAATAAAATCTTAAAAAAAAAAAAAGAATTTAGGGGGCGCCTGGGTGGCTCAGTCAGTTAAGTGTCCACTCTTGATTTGAGCTCAGGTCATAATCTTAGGGTGTGGGATCAAACCCCATGGTCTGCTTGGGATTCCCTCTCTTCCTCTTCCCCCACCTCCCTCTCTAAAAAAAAAAAAAAAAAAAAAAAAAAGAAAAACTAAGGAAGCAAAGTGCTTTAAAAAAAATCTATCAAATGTAATCAGTCGCTTAAATTGTTTAAGATAGTTTAAGTTTAAACATGGGTCCAAACATTAATCAAAAGCCTTCCTAGAAAATGGAAATTCCCAAGATTCCTAAAAAATACCAGTTGTGTAAATGGAGTAAGATTTATAAAATGAATTTAAAAGTTTAGGGAAAACTAGATGTTTTTTTATTTTATTTATTTACTTAAAAGAGTAAGCAAGAAAGGGAGAGAGCACATGCATGAGCAGGGATAGAGGGAGAGGAAGAAGCAGACTGAGCAGGGATTCCCTAGAAGGGACTCCATCCCAGGACCTTGGGATCTTGTCTGAGGAAGGCAGACACTTAACCAACAGCCACCCAGGCACCCCAAGGAAAACCAGGTTTTAAAATTTGTTGATAAATTATTAAATTTTTAAAAGTGAAGTAAATGCAAGAATTATTTCCTCAAAGACCAAAACAAAACAAAACGACAAAAAAAACAAGCCCCTCCCCACCGGACCCCCATTTACTGGCGACTGGAACAGCATGATCTTACATCCACTACTCTTCTTCCCGAGTTCCTCAGCAGGCATCACTAATCCATCCCGGCACTCTTTCCTTCTGGGCTCAGAAAGTTGCGTAGAGACAACAACCCCAGCAGCAATCCCAGTCACCTGGAGATGGCAGTGAGCGGAAACCAATTTGCCATCTCGGTCCTCGCGCACGCAAGCATGCGCACACGCGTCCATCCGCCGGGCGCTCTAATAGCAGCCATACTACCTCCACACTGGCACCGCCCCCGGACTACCTTGCCTCACTCAGCTCCAGATGCTCACAGACAGCCGTGGTGGTGGGTAAGGCCAGGATTATCCCCAGCTTGGAAACTGGGGTGGGCGGTGCGGGGACCTGAATGGGGTCAGGGCTGGGGTTCAAAGCCAGCCCCACCTCGTGCTTTGGCCGCTCCCTCTGCAACATGGACAGACCTTGTGCAGGGTGTCCGTACCTTCTCCCACGTGTAGAGGCGATCAGCCTTTATGATCATGTCCACCAGGCTGACGTGGTTGCTGCAAGCGGCCACTGCCAGGGCGGTTTTCCCTTGCTGCGAGGAAAAAGTAAGGGAAGCCAGAGTTGCTACAGGAGGGCTGTAGGGTGGCCTCTAGCATCTGCTACAAACGTTCTGCCCCTAAGAAAGCGGCTTCCAGTAGAAAGGAGAGCAGAAATGTTTTCTGGGCATGACTAGGGGCATGGAAGGCATGGGAAGATTGAGGCAGTAATTCCAGCAACTGCCTGTTTAGATTTAGGAAGTCTTTTTTTTTTTTTTTTTTAATTATTTATTTGTCAGAGAGAGAGAGGGAGAGAGAGCGAGCAAGCACAGGCAGATAGAGTGGCAGGGAGAGGGAGAAGCAGGCTCCCTGCCGAGCAAGGACCCAGATGTGGGACTCTATCCCAGGACGCGGGATCATGACCTGAGCCAAAGGCAGCCGCTTAACCAACTGAGCCACCCAGGCGTCCCTAGATTTAGGAAGTCTTAAAGCATATGAAACCCAGCCTACATAACTCTTCAACATCACCTGTGAAATAGGGGTCACCTGGCTGGCTTCTCAGCTGAAACCAGAGCCCAGAGAGGGGGACTGGGATCGTCAAGTCACGTCTGCCCGCCCCCCTCAGGCCTTTTGCTCCAGGCCTCCCGCACAGGGCTGGCCTCAATCTCCAGGCAGGTGCAGGGGGTTGGAAAGCTCCTCTTCGCACCTGGCCAGTTGCCCTGGGGCCCAGCTCAAGCCAGGGAGCCCCCCTCCATGTCTAGCCTCAGGGCCTATTTCTGGCGCCCACCCCCACCCCCCACAGCTCTTCCACACATCATGTCAAGGACTGGCTCAAGTGTGCAAGCCCCTTTCCCTCACAAGCTTGTGACCTCCTTAGCCTTATACCAAGTCCTCAGCTCATCTGGAACCTCTGGCCACCTGAGGGAGTAGCGCCCTTCCCCCCCACTCCCCGCCCCGAGGCACAAAGAGCCAGAAGCTTCCCTATCCCTGACCCACATGTAGGGGACTGTGAGACAGTGATGTGATGCTTCTCTACTCCCCCTCACCACTGGGCAACTCAAGGAGCTCAAAATCTGAGGGACCATGAAACAGAAGACAACCACCTCATAGTTCTAGACCGGCAGAAGGGCAGGCCAAGTCCTGAGGGACCTCAGAGGAGGAAGGGGATGGAGGGCCTAGGAAGGCTTCCTGGTGGAAGCAGCATCTGAGCTAGTATATAAAGGATGGGAAGCCTTCAACAGTCTGAGAGCAGGAGGTTTTTGTAGTAGGGTCTCTGGCAAAGAGGAAGCCCTGAAAGCTTGCAATGGAGGCTGGTTGGGAGCAGATGTACCTTATCTTTCAGGTTCAAGTTAACCCCCTCAATGAGGAGCATCTCCGCTATGTTCTGCCTGGCGTGCTCAGCCGCAAGGTGGAGGGGCGTCTGCTGCCTCTGGGGAAGAAGCCAAGGGGATAGGAGAGTAGAAAAGCATGTACATCCTCAAACCAGGACAGGTCCAAGGTGGGTACACTTCTAAACACGTCTTAACAAGTTTCTCTAAGAAGTTATGGGAGGGAGTAAGATGAGTTTAGTCATAAACTCAGTACCATAAACTCTTGATACTTGATAGCAAGTATCAAGAGAAAACTTGATAAAAACCAAAAAGCAGAAAGAACAAAGGAAAAAAATACCACTTGCTAGCTAAGTCAATCTCTGTAACGAGCCCAATATAATTCTTCTAGTCTTTAATGTGGAATGCTTTTGGTTTGTTGATTTTACATGAGGTCACCCCATCTATATATTTTGCGTCCATTTTTCTACCTAACTTGTCCACATATTATAAACTCCGACAAAGTCCATTTTTTAAAAAATTTATTTATTTGTCAGAGAGAGCGAGCGAGCATAGGCAGAGTGGCAGGCAGAGGCAGAGGGAGAAGCAGGCTCCCTGGCGAGCAAGGAGCCTGATGTGGGACTCGATCCCAGGACGCTGGGATCATGACCTGAGCCGAAGGCAGCTGCTTAACCAACTGAGCCACCCAGGCGTCCCGACAAAGTCCATTTTTAACAGCTCCACAGTATTCTGTGTCTAGCCCATAATCTACTTGATCATTTCTCTATTATTAAATATTTGGGCCATTTGCAAGTTGAAGATTGATAAGCAGTGTCGTAATAGGTATCTTTGGGCATGAGCTTCTAATGGATTTCTTGAGGCCCAATTCACAAGTGCAAAGCCTGATCGATTTGAAGGTATGTGCTGCATCCTGCCAAGTTGCTTTCCACTGCTCGTGGTTGTAGGTACAGTCACTAAGGACTACATGGTTGGGGGGAGGCATGTGGGGAACGGGCATTGAAAGGGCTCCTGACTGAGCACAACTTCAGGACTCAGAGGCCTCTTGTGACACAAGACTGCCCCACTCACCCTTTTCCTGGAAATTTTCCCAAAGCAGGGATAAAAAAATCAATGAAAGGAGACAGCAGAACGTAGGAAGATGTTTACTGGAGTGTTTGATGGACCATGGCAGCAACATGGAAACCACCAAAATGTTCCAAATAGAGGAATGGTTGATAAAATGCCATTCCCTTCAACAAATATTCACACAGCTTTTTTACAAACTAAAGAAGTAATTTCTCAGCTCTGAGCCAGGCTAGGAGATGGCAGCAAGCCCTGCCAGCCTGGGAGGGTGCCCAGAAGCCCTCTGGGGTCCAAATGGTTTCTGCAACCACTTACGTTGTCTGTGGCATCCAGGTGGCTACTGGCATCGAGGAGGAGCTGGGCCAAGGCAGGGAAGTTGTGTTTCACGGCTAGGTGCAGAGGAGAGAAGCCCTGCTGGAGGAGACACATGGGTCATCTGATGGGTCCCTCTCAGGACAGCCCTGCACAGATTGGTAGGTTAGTGCTGGGGGTCGATGGAGGGAAGGGTGTATACATATAGTGCTTTTTGGTTTGGCCCTTCTTGCTCCTCGGAGGACATCATTGGCTCAAGGAATCGATAGCCCCAAAGGCTGAAACCCTGGAGTTTCTGCATTGTAAGTTGGGTAGGAGCCTGAAGATCCAAGTTTGAGACCTCGCTATCCCAGGAACTCACTATGTGACTGTGGGCAAGTCATTTCCCTTCTCTGGACTCTTCATCTAACAAGTAATGTTTCCTGAGGTTCCCTTCTAGCAACATTTAAAAATTCTCTAATATCTCATTGAATCCACACATGAACCTAGGCAGCGTATATAGAAATAGTGTTACTAGTATTTTCTTCTTATGAACAGGAACACTGAAGTTCAGAAGACATAAATGACTTGCCATAGCTAACAAGAACCTTGTGTTATTGGGAGTTTCTCCCCCGAGCACTGAGGTAGGTGCCTGATTACTGTTTATGCATGAAAGGAATGAATGAGAGAGTCAGCCGGGACCAGAACAGAGACCTCACAAGTCCAACACATATCCAAGGCCTCTCTCAAGGCTGGAAGACTCCTTCATCGATGGTCCCTTATGACTCCCTCCTGACCATATGACAAAGTGGAGATCCTGCCATCCTTGTCACTTGGTGATACAGTGACACAGACATAGAGGAATAGTACAAAGCCAGTAAGATTGATGGTGGAAAAACACCCTCATATATTGAGTATAAAAAGATCATAGAACAGAACACACACACAGACACACAAAATGATAAAAATGTCTTCTACCAATGTCTATTAGTTTAGGCCAGAAATTTTTAAAAATAAAAAAAAATGAAAAAGGTTTATTGATATTGGAAAAGAAGATTTAAACTATACGATGACTTTGTAGGCAATGTGATTGTATATCTAGACAGGTTAAAAAAGTTATTACTCCCCCCCCAAAAAAACTGTAGTAAAATTAATTCAAAGTCATATAGAAGATAAAACCCAGGTCAATAGCATTCCTGTTTTGAATCCCTACAAGAAATGACATATTTTTTAAAAGATATCTTCTCCATGACAGCCCAAAATGCAAAGTATCTATGAAGAGTATAATTGTTAATGGACATATCAAAGGCAAAATAAAGCCATATAACATCACTGAGGGATAGAAAAGAAGACAAAGAAATAGCAAGAGTTCATGCTCCTAGTGAAAATATATTATAAAGATGACCATTTTCTCTTATATTCACAAGTTTAATGTAATCCCATACCCAAATTTCAATAAATGCCAAAAAGGATTCTGAAACACATCTAGAAAAAAAATTTTTTTAAAGATTTTATTTGTGGGGCGCCTGGGTGGCTCAGTGGGTTAAAGCCTCTGCCTTCAGCTCAGGTCATGATCCCAGGGTCCTGGGATCGAGCCCCGCATGGGGCTCTCTGCTCAGCAGGGAGCCTGCTTCCTCCTCTCTCTCTGTCTGCCTGCCTCTCTGCCTACTTGTGATCTCTGTCAAATAAATAAATAAAATCTTTAAAAAAAAAGATTTTATTTGTCAGAGAGAGAGTACAAGCAGGCAAAGTGGCAGACAGAAGCAAGAGAGAGAAGCAGGCTCCCGGCTGAGCAGGGAGCCAGATGTGGGACTCAATCCCAGGACCCTGGGATCAGACCCGAGCTGAAGGCAGCGGCTCAACCAACTGAGCCACCCAGGCATCCCTAGAAAAAAATTTTTAAACCCAAGTAAAACTACTCTAAGAATTTCAGCAGTGTCCTCAGATCATTGCTGGATGGCTGTGAAATCAAAATCCAGCCTGGAAAAGGTGTGCTGTGCCATTGAATGGGCAGAGACTAAAACTGGCTCAAATGCACTGTCTCAGGTGAGAAACTCTGGAAACTTATCAGAACTACAAGGACTGGCTTTCCAGGAAGCTGCAAACTATGGAGATAAGATAAGTGAATACACCAGATCTAGCCTCAGTTGTCCTGGAAACACATCTGGGGGAATGTGGTCTGAAAAGGGAGTGGAAAGAGAGAACCTTGTTTTTAATTGTTTTACATTTTAGTTGTTTTACATTTTATTTATAAATGTTTTACATTTTATTTATAAAAAACAAAAACTAAAAAGTACACAAGATACCTAGTGAAAGCCTTCTTCCACCCCTACCACCCATCTGCTTACACGCTGCACTCCTAAACCCCACTGATAATCTTTTTTTTTTTTTTTTTTTTTTTATTTGTCAGAGAGAAAGAATAAGCAGGGGGGGCGACAGGCAAAGGGAGAAGCAGGCTCCCTGCTGAGCAAGGAGCCTGATGCAGGCCTCGATCCTGGGACTCCAGGATCATGACCTGAGCCGAAGGCAGATGCTTAACCAACGGGTTAACCCAGGCACCCCCAATAACTGTTTTTATTACACATATGAGCCCCATCTTGCAGCAATCTGAAAGGACAAAGGAGGGCAGGGCATCCCTAAAAGAGACTAGGATGCGCCCCACGCTGCAGTATTGGCTCATAGTATTGGCTCTATTGCCTTGCATCAGAGGGAGGGGACATCCATACTAGAGGCAGCCAGAGATCCCCAGCTAGCACAACACTGGTCCTCCCAGACCAGCAGAGAGAGGTAGCTGAAGTTGGTGAACGTATTCATTCATTCATTCAATGAGTATGTATAGATTGTCCACTGTGTGCAAAGTATGTTCTAGGCACTGAGGATCCAGCAGTGGACAGAAGAGACAAAGCATCATCAGCAACAGCATCAGCAAAGAGTTTGCATTCTGTTGGGGAAAACTGATGATAAACACAAGACACAACTTGTCCTATCAGTTGTGCCAAATGCTAAGAAGAAAGCAGATCCCATCGGAGGCAGAAAGTCATCAGAGATGGGGGAACAAATGGGAGTGTCTGCTCTTTAAGACGAGTGAACGGAGGTTGAGGTCGTCTCTGAAGAACAGACACTAGGGGTGGCTGCC
Organism: Mellivora capensis; assembly: GCA_004024625.1. Taxonomy (NCBI): domain Eukaryota; kingdom Metazoa; phylum Chordata; class Mammalia; order Carnivora; family Mustelidae; genus Mellivora; species Mellivora capensis. The sequence goes on from PISX010011742.1 coordinate 62,135, forward strand.
GTGTAGACTGAACCAGCCCTCAACAGGGGCGGAAGGAGCACGAAACCCCTACAGGAAACAGTTCATTGTAATAGTCCATTAAATTTAAGTATTTAATAAGATGTGTCACAGAAGGGAGGCTTATTCAGTAAGAGGTGTTGGGATAAGTAGTCAGTCATTTTGGAAGGAAAAATACACATCGATCCCTGTTTGATACCATAGATATTTAAAATTTGATTATTTTAAAAAATCTGATTTTTAAAAGTTGGCTTTTAAAATTTTATGGAGGGAAAAAAAATTTATGGAGGGGTGTTTGGCTGGCTCAGAAGAGCATGCAACTCTTGATCGTGGGGTTGTGAGTTCAAGCCCCATGTTGGGTGTAGAGATTACTTAAATAAATGATAAATAAGATAAATCTTTAAAAACCAACTTACGAAAAAATTAGAAGAGAACAAATTATTTTGAAGTTATGAGTAAAGAGAGTCATTTACCAGGCATAGAAACAATATAAAAAAAGCAAAGGAAAAACATCAGATTTGACTTGTTAGGATCTTCACTCTTTAGGACCGTGTCTTTTGACACTGTTACTACCAGCAGATTATATTTCATTTTAAAAAAATGTAAATGTAACAAAAATAAGTAAATAGGGGCAAACCTGGGACGCCTGGGTGGCTCAGTTGGTTGGACGACTGCCTTTGGCTCAGGTCATGATCCCAGAGACCCGGGATCGAGTCCCGCATCAGGCTCCCAGCTCCACGGGGAGTCTGCTTCTCCCTCTGACCTTCTCCTCGCTCATGCTCTCTCACTGCCTCTCTCTCAAATAAATAAATAAAATCTTAAAAAAAATAAAAAATAAATAAATAGGGGCAAACCTAGCCCAAATGAAAAGGCAAACAGCTTACCAGGAAGAAATCTTTGTTGTCAACATTGGAGGCAGAAGGCTGATATATACTACATAAAGAGTAGTATACAGTAGTAGTAAAGTACTAGTAGTAGTAAAGAGTAGTAAAGATACAAACTAATTGAAAAATTAAAGTAGATCCCTATATGTAAATGCGCAATTTGAAGAGACAATAACCACAAATGGAAAAATGTTCACTTTCGATAATAATCGAAGGGGTGTAAATTAAGACAATAGTGAGGGATACTTGATATTTATTTATTTATTTATTTTTTAAAGATTTTATTTATTTATTTGACAGAGATCAGAAGTAGGCAGAGAGGCAGACAGAGAGAGAGGAAGGGAAGCAGGCTCCCCGCGGAGCAGAGAGCCCGATGTGGGGCTCGATCCCAGGACCCTGAGATCATGACCTGAGCCGAAGGCAGAGGCTTAACCTACTGAGCCACCCAGGCGCCCCTATTTATTTATTTTTATTGGACAGAGAGAGAGATCACAAGTAGGCAGAGAGAGAAGGAGAAGCAGGCTCCATGCTGAGCAGAGAGCCTGATGCGGGGCTCGATCCCAGGACCCTGAGATCACAACCTGAGCGGAAGGCAGAGGCTTAACCCACTGAGCCACCCAGGCACCCCGATATTTATTTTTTAAAGTCTATCTTCTTGCATATTCATTACACCCATCATG